>CM062816.1:2011970592-2012216007 GCA_031772625.1 Pinus tabuliformis
CCAAAAGGCTTTAAAAAGGAGTAGTTTACCTTTTTACCTGTCCATGCCTCCTCCGGAACACCACCATCCAAGGAACTTGAAGGCCCTCTGTTTATTAGATAAACAACAGTATCTACAACATCTGTCCAAAACTGTAAAGGCAATCCTGCATGCAATCTCATGCACCTTGCACACTCCATGATTGTTCTGTTCATCCTTTCTGATACACCATTTTCTTGTGGTGTTCTTGGAACTGTCTTCTCTCTGCAAATTCCATGCTCTGAACAGTACCTATCAAACTCTTTGCTGCAATATTCACCTCCATTGTCTGATATAAGACACTTCAATTTCTTTCCTGTCTCAATCTCAACCAAAGCTTTCCATTTCTTGAAAGTATCAAATACATCATATTTATTATTAATACAATAAATCCAAGTTTTTCTAGTTGCATCATCAATAAAAGTAACATAATAACGAGAGCCACTGAGAGATGATACCTGAGCAGGTCCCCATACATCTGTATGCACAAGCTCTAATTTTTCATTCTTCTTTTCTTTCCAACTCTGAGAAATCTGACTCTCTTCTGTTTTCCATAAATCCAATTCTCACAGAAGTCCAAATCAACATTCTTTAAACCTGGTAACAAATTCCTTGAGTGAAGAATCTTCATCCCCTTTTCACTCATGTGTCCGAGCCTATGATGCCATAATGCTGCATCTGCTCCTTTGGAAGTTAAAGCATTAACAGATTTAGAAATACCATTGCATAAATACAATGTACCAACCTTTTCACCTTTTTCTATTACCATGGCTCCTTTGGTGACCTTCCAAGCTTTATCTGTGAAAGTTGTCACACAACCTTCACCGCCTAACTGCCCTGTTGAAATCAGATTTTTCTTTAGATCTGGAACATGCCTTACCTCCTTTAATAGCCATTGGTTTCCATTCTACTGTTTTACAAGAACCTTACCCATTCCAACGATTTTACAGGGTTTATCATCACCCAGACGAACTTGTCCAAAATCTCCTTGAACATAGTCATAAAAGTATTTCTTATCAGGTGTGGCATGGAATGAAGCCCCTGAATCTACCACCCACGAATCAGTAATATTTTCGAAAGAAAGAATCAAAGCATCTTGTAACACCTCACCTGTCACATTTGCTTCATGATTGTTTTCTTGTTGTGCATCTCCTTCTTTTCCCTTCCGAGATCTATAGTCTTTCTTTAGGTGTCCTTTCTTTCCACATTTCCAGCACACTATCCCCGATCTGGACTTGGATCTGCCTTTCCTTGATTTACTGCGATATCTTGAGCTCTTTCCTCTTTCCATTTTTCTTCCTCTAGATTCTGCACTCAAAGCATTTCCCGATGTCTCACCAGAGCTTTTCCGTCGCATTTCCTCGCTAAGGATAGCACCGACAACATCATCAAACTTTAAAGTACTAGATCCAGAAACGGAGTTACTAATGGCCATTACCAAACCATTCCAACTTTCTGGTAATGAGCACAAGAATAACAGAGCTCTAACTTCATCATCGAAGTTTACCCCTACAGAAGTTAAATGACTTGTAACTGTATTAAAATCATTTAAATGGTTTGCAACAAATCCACCTTCCGACATATTCATATTAAATAACCGTTTCATAAGAAATACCTTGTTTGAGGCCGAGGGTTTTTCATATAGTTTCGACAACGTCTGCATCAAACCCTCTGTCATGGTTTCCTTCGAAATGTTGAAGGCGACTGACGCAGCAAGGCACAACCGTATTGTTTCGAGTGCCTTTCTATCGAGAAGGTTCCATTCTTCGTCTTTCATACCCGTCGACATCTTTGTTTTTCTGCCCAATGGCAGGTATAGATCTTTCTGATACAGATAATCTTCCATCTGCATCTTCCATAGCAAGAAGTTTTGGCCATTAAATTTCTTGACCCTAAACTTACCATCTTCCGCCATTGCTCCCACTCGAACCAAGAACCCTTCTTTCCTACGAGTTTATCAGCCAAATAGACCTTCGGCTCTGATACTAGTTGTTAGAAAATTATATATTACGGAGCAATGGAACACATAAAATATTGCAGAAATATAAATACAGAAAACGCACAAAACAAGAGAGACACAGATATATGTGGTTCACCCAGTTTGGGCTATGTCCACCCCGAACAGCTAGTCCTTCCTTTCTATTATCCAGCAAAATGAAGAGACACAACCTACAGCAAATCCGCTATAATATCCTCTGTTTTCTCTCACAGTCTCACCTCTCTGTTTCTCGCTCACAGAATACACATCTATATCTCATCCTCCAATACAATGCCCTCATACAGAGAGAGGGGTTGCCTTCTAGGGCAAAAATCCCTAAACTAAACATAAGTTCTACCGTCAGATCATCTGCCTAATGAATGGCCCAGATTGACTAGAAATTACTATACTTTTACAAGGCAATTTTACATTTGTTTTTTGCTTCGGGGGCACTGCCCCCGAGCCCCCGCCGAGGGACCGCTGGCCCCGGGACCCCCCAGCTGGGGGGGATCGGCCCCCTCGGACCCGCGGGGGGGATAAGTCCCCCCCCACACCCCCCCACATAGAGGGGTATACAAACTTCCTGGGGTATACATCCAGCTGAAACAAAGACCTCTGAACAATCATGCTCCACACACAACAAAAAGGATGGAACAGTAGTTAGATGGTTTCCATATTTCTTTGATGAACTAATTTTAGATCTAGGTGTTTGCCTATTGGATCTCAAAGATGGTGTTAGATAGCTTCATATTCAAGGATAGACTTGATGGTGCCTCATTTTTTTGTTATAGAAACTAAGGGTTATGCTCTTATTAAAAGACTGATATCTAGGATATCGTGCCTTCATCTATAGATCTACAGTGGTTGGCAATGCACATGAGGATAGAAGTTAAGTCCAAGTCGATGATCCTAGACGTATTAAAGGATAATTTGATCCCTCTATATATGAGAAGAAAAATATAAAGGATATGTTTTATTCCTTAGTGGGCTTCTAGCAGAGTGAGAACATAAATAGGAAGGTGATATTGTGAAACATTCTTAGATCCATAGAGATTACCTAATCAGACTTAGTCAATAGTTACCTTATGCAGGGCACACAAGTTCATGGTCAACTTGTAATAGTTGTGGAGAAGGTTGTAGATTTAAAGCGAGTGAACATGGCACTAAATGGATTCCTAGCTTCATGGGAAGAATTCGTCAAAGGTGTTTCTGATCATGAGAACCTTCCTCACATTGAAAAGATACATGATGATTATATCCAAGAGGAAGACTTGTATGGAGTTGAAAGCTAGTAAGAAAGGCATACAAGTTTGAGAATAGAATCATCAACCTTAACAAGGCTCATACAAGTTCGAGAAAAGAATCCAAAACAATCTACAAAGGAGACATAGATTTATAGAAATTGAGGAATCTTTATTCATGAACGTCAAAACTCAAGTATTATAAAGTTTCTTCTCAAGCAATACCAAGTTACTTCTCCAGCAGAAAGGCTCTCTAAATTTCTCAAAACCCGAATGCCTCTCTTCCCTAGTCTTCATCTATTTATAGATCCTCCCAGTTCTGGGTTTGGTGATACCTCCATATCAGATATGAGAGAATCTTAGTTTACATCAAAATCAAATCCTTACATTAGATATGAGAGAATCCTGCTTTCGGGTAACCCAGAGGACATCCGCACAGTATCTTACTTTACATCAAAATCAAATCCTTGCATCAGATATGAGAGAATCCTGCTTTCGGGTAACCCGGAGGACATCCACGTAGTAATTCAAACATTAAATATTTTATACTTATTCTTATCCCTTTATTTAATTATATATGTCGGATTGATTACACTATAAGAGATTCTTTTTCAGGGAACCTTACGAAAAACCTGTCTGCCACCAAAGTCGGACAGAAAGACATTACAAAATGAAAAAATGTTCTAGTTGTTCACGAGAATAATGATGTTCTCTGAACCTAGTCAAGGAGTCATTATTAAAATACTGTGAGTAAATTTCTTCCTCACATTCCAAAATTGGTACTTCAGCATATTCTGGTACTTCATCTTGAATAAGTAGTGGGCCAAAAGGATTTAAATCTGGATCTGTCATGGCATGAAATGACTCATAGTCATGTGAAGAGCCATTCGTATTTCCCCCAAATCTTCTAAACAAAATATTTCGTGTAATAAACCAATGAAATGATCCATTGGCGCGGAGTGCTGCAAACATGTGATAATTGGTGATGTCGCTGATATCCAAAATCCTTTTGTACAGAATTCCTGATTGATGTGCCCGTGGTTCTGTAAATCCAGGAAGTTGTAATAACCAGAGAGAGAATGGGTAAGAACATAGAGGACTGATACCATAAATGTTCCACCATTCTTTAAACCATTCAGGTGTGGGGTCTTGTTCTTCGATTTGAGTAAATTGCATCCCATGATATCTAAAAGAGAACTGCACATTATAGAAAAACGAGTTATTTTTATTTTCAAAACACATACCTGTATACCAGGCTTTCTCTTGGCGTTCATGATCTTTAGAGTTCTGAAGGTTGGGTGGAAATAGGAAGTGATCAATGTAGATTTTATGACAGATTAGGTTTTCATCTACATCTCTGTGTAATGTGAAATCAAGATTTCCCAAATCTTGAAGAAAGCTTAAAGCTTCAAAAGCTTCATCATTTCTTTGCATTTGATCATCCCATGAGAAATAATGTTGTCCAGTTCCATGTCGATATTCAATTTCTTTCTTTGGAAACCAATCTGCTTGATAATCGAGTGGAGGTTTCTGCAGATTCAAAGTGTGAGAACCATCAGCAAATTCAATGTGAATCTCATTTTCTACTCTTCTTATGACGTTACATTTGAGATTATTTACATCATTTCTCTGTAAAAATTCCCAGCTTAGAAGATCTACGAAGGATTTCTTAACTCCAGAAATGAACTCTACATCAAAACGATACTAGGCCAATGTCATTATCCATCTAACCATTGCTGCATCTTCAAAGTCACATTTATGGATAGAAAACTTAAGGGCTTGGCAATCTGTTTTAACTGTAAAATTTTTATAGATCACAGAATATTTGAATTTGGAAATGCCAAGGCAGATAGCTCTAAGTTCTTTCTTTAGGCTGGACCAATTTTTTTATGTAGTTGACCAGATTCCAGAGGCATACTGGCAAATTTCATATTCCATTTTATTTTTATTAGGATCATGTTGGAAAACAAATTGCACCCGATCTGATATCACTAGCATCTGTAATGATGCTTTTAGGCCATTCTTCATTGATTGTGCTTAAAGGAGAAATATTCCTAATTTTCCCTTTAATTCTTCTGACTGCCTCTATTAAATCCTCTGTCCATGGAATTCGATCCTTTTGCAATCTTTTATTCAATAAGACTCTGTCTTGGGCACAATGTTTGACAAATTTGGAGATGTAATTCAAACTACCCAAGAATCTTTGTAGTTGAGTTTTATCAGTGATTCTGTTTGGAAATTATCTATGAAATCAAGACTATGTTGCATAATGTAATATGATCCATATTGAATCACATATCCCAAGAAATCTACCATAGTCTGAAATAACTTCATTTTTGAATCTGATAAAACTATACATTTTTTTTTGACTCTCTTGTAGAATATATTAAGATGCTTTATATGAGAGGGAATATCTGCAGAATGAATTAGAACATCATCAATATATTTCTTCAGGAAATCATCCATACCTTCGAAAGTTTCATCCATAATCCTCTGGAAGACAGATTGAGCATTTACTAGTCCAAATGGCATAATATTCCATTCAAAATGTCCTTCTGGTACTGAAAAAGTTGTTTTCCACTCATCTTCTTCTTTTATCCCTACTTGCTAGAAACCAGACTTTAAATCAAACTTGGAAAAGATTTTTGACTGTGATATCTAAGACAAAATCACTGAGGGCTTTGGCAAGGGATAAGAATCATAATCAACAATATTATTCAGAGGCTTGTAGTTTACTACCAATCTTCGTTTTCCTCTGATAATCTCCGAATTTTTGTTGACATAGAATCCAAAACAAGCAATAGGGCTATGAGATTTTCTGATCAAACCTTTTTGCAGTAAGGATTTTATTTCTTCTTTGCAACACCTGAGTTGTTCAGAAATCATCGGTATTGCTTTTGATCTTCTGATTTTTCCATGAAATTCATTTTTCAAAGGCAATTCTACTTCATGTTTATGAATATGCCAAAAGGCATTTGGATCTTTAAAACAACAAGATTTTAGTTTCTGAGAGATCACACTTATTTATTTTTCAAATTTGCCTTTTAGAAGATTTTCATCAATCTTGAGCATTTCTTTCTTCTTCTCCATCTTTGCCAAGGTATTCTGTAACCTATCAATTCTGCTCAATCTATTAGGAGAATTGAAATGAACAAATGGATAGAAATAATCTATACCTTTGAAGAGAAGAAAATATCCCAATTTTTGTGATTTTTCATCATAAGTGCTTCCATGTATTCTGAAATTGCTTAGGAAAGGAGTTCCTAAGTACATAGCACAATCAAGCCCTATGACTATTGGAGCATGAACTTGAATTCCTTCAGATTGAGAAACGAAGACATCTATTATAGCTTCTTCTATTGTCTTGATTTCTCCACTTGCAATAACAACTCCTGGACACTTTGTCTTTTTTCTTTGAGGATAGGTAATTACAGTGCCGCTTACTATGTTCAATCTTGAACCTGTATCAATTAGAACCTTCCACCATTCTATGGAAGAACCAATTCTGATTTTCATTTTTACACAGTACATTACATGTGCGTTCATTGCATTCATTCCTAATCCAGATCTAGGATCTTCAAATTCTTCATCTGGAATTTCAAAGTCTTTAGATTTGAAAATCCCTTTCATTGGATCATAATATGGATCAGGCTGTCTTTCTGGTTCTTTCTGTTCTATCTGTGAAGATTCTCCTTTTGTGGGTTGTGCATGTAAAGAATGTATATTGTGCCCCTCATGTGCTTCAATGCATAGCCTTCTATTCTCTCTGACTTTTTTTCTGAGATCTTCGATAGCTTGACTAATTGCAGGAATTGTTTGAGGAAGATCATCTTCAATTGTTTGTTGTCTGAATTAGCTTGTTAGACCATCAACTGAAAATAAGGCTACAGAAGGAATATAGCTATGTTGATGATTTATTTGTGACTTTTGTTGTTCTTGATATTGTTGTGGCTTGGACTGTTTAAGATGGGTCATTAGCAATCCTTTATACGTTTCTTTGAGTTTTGGATCATCAGCATTAACCATTTGTGTAAAATAATTTCTAGAGAGCTCATCATGATCTAAGCTTTCATTTGATAGTTGTCTGAACATCCTGACTGCATTACATTTGCAAATGTCAGGATCAATACATTCACAGAGTTCTTGAAAACATTCATTACAGTGTGGATCTTTGCAATATTCAACTTCAGAATCTTCTTCTTCATAAACAACATGTATCTGGTCATTTAGATCATAATAATTTTCTGAATCTATTGATTCTTCACAGCCAGAAGGAAGATCAATAATATTTACCTTGCCAGATTTACTCTTATAGCTAAATTGTTTCTTCTTCCCAGATTGTTGTTTGCCTTTTTTCAGTTTTGGAGAATTTGGAGCAATATGTGCTTTTTCATTACAATGGAAGCAAAATATTTGCTTCTATTTTGGCCTTTGATGTGTTTTTTTGTATTCTCTGGGAGGCCTCCTATGAATGATTTTTTTGTTTTTTTGCCGATCTAAAAGTTTGCTCAAAGTAAGTTTTCTTTTTAGAGTGACGACGATCATATTCCCCTAAACTTTTAGAACCATGTAAATGCCATTGTTTACATAGTTGTTGATAGCCATGTGGTTTAGTGGAGTTGGTGGCAGCTTGAGCATCTTTCATTTGAGAGCAGAGTTCAACAATGACAGCCTTAATAGCTTGTCTTATAACACCGAATTTATAGGCACCAATCTTTCCAGGAAGCTTATTTGAAATGGCAGTAGTTACCCAATTTTGTAAAGAAGCAATGAAGATTTCTTTCCATTGGGATCTAGAATTATGTCAAAAGAAAGAGTATGCAAACAATGGAGATATTCCATAAAATATTCATCAAAATGATGCATATTAGTAAGCTTCATGGATGTAAGTGTGACTGCAGCAAGTTCATTATTGATCTGAGGATAACCACAAAAATTGACAAGAATGCCATGCATTAGGCAACCAATCGTGTTATTCACAGGTAATGAAGTCTGTGGATCCATATATGTAGTATTATCTGGGTTCATTACCACAGATGTTTCCCAGGAAGGAATGAGGACAGGATCATAATGAATTTCTGCTTTAAGCCAAGAATTAGGGAGTCCTTCGAATCCACTGATGATTTTCCTAGTTGCATGTATTAGAGAAATGCCATCTGCTAAATATGTGTGGTAGAAAATCAGCATGGAACTCAATGTAGACAATATTTTTGCTTCAGAACAATTGTCAATATTCCATTAACATGTTGAAGAAGAAGACCAATGTTTATGATATTCTGATTTCATGACATCTCTTTTATCAAGAGCAGGTGACCAAGAAAAATTCCAAGAACTTCTATCAGTAACTTTAAGTACAGTTGTATCTTTGGGTTCTTCTTCATCAGAAAATGAAATCAGATCAGGAATGTCTTTTGCGATTTGAAAAGTTTCTTTATCAGGA
This sequence comes from Pinus tabuliformis, assembly GCA_031772625.1. NCBI lineage: Eukaryota > Viridiplantae > Streptophyta > Pinopsida > Pinales > Pinaceae > Pinus > Pinus tabuliformis. Next base: position 2,011,979,270 of record CM062816.1, read on the forward strand.
GGAGAAAAATTATTCACAAGAAACTCTAAATCTTCTAGAGTAGGAGGAGCAGAGGGCACTGCTTCAAATTTGTTGAGTACTGTATCAGAACTGGAAGGCTTATCAGGATCATCTCCTGATTTCAACCACTCATAAACTGTCATTTTATGTCCAGGGCTTGAAGATTTTAGACTAGAAAACATGCCAGGATTAGCCATAGGAGCATAGACAAAGGTAGTTTCTGGTTTAGGAAAAATGATATCACCAGGATTCTTCATTTTTGATTGAAGAGTAGTAGGAACAACATGGAAAGGCAATTGATCTTGATGATCTGAGAAATAAGTAGTAGCTTTAAAAGTAGGATCAGGAGTGTTTTTCTTTTTCATATTTGCAACAGAAGTAGAGACAACCCAAACTTGTTTCTTTACTACTTCAAGTGACGTTTTTAAGCTTGTCATCATATCCTGATTCTTATCTACTACTAAATGTACTTTGCTAATCCATTTGGAATTATCATTAATCCCTTTTTCTAAAAAATCAATAGTTTTAGCAGTATGAAAATCATTTGATCCAAGAGTTTTTATTCCATCTAGTAATTGATCTTTGGTAAAATCTACCTTTTGAAGAATTTTATCAATTATTTCTTGGAGCATTTTATTTTCTTTGGCTGCATATTGATGATTTATTTCTAGATTTTTAGTCAAACTATCTAGAGCAAGATTTGTCTAGTTTGTTGCTGCAATCGATTCCCTCTCTGAAAGATGAGACTAATCAGACTGAAGTGGAAGTAACTTGAAAATCTTATCAGCTTGTCTGATAACGAGATTTTTCCAAGGAGGAATTATTGTCTCAGTGCTAAGAATAGTGTCATCTATTAATTCCCATTTGTGTTGTCGCACTTCTGTCTCTAAGGCTGACCCTTGCATCATATTCACTCTAAGGGTTTGACAGATGTGTTCTAACAAAAGCTGCCCTTTCATCTTAATAGACTGTAAATGTTTCGGAACATTTGATTTTTGCAATATATTTTTATATTTATCTATGTGAGGGATGATAAGAGGTCTAGGAATTTCAACTGGATTTTCCTTGATCTTTGCTTTTATATCTTCACAAGATAGATTCTTGAACTTTTTGACCAAAGCCATTTCTACTTCATTTGTACTTGGATAGTAAAATTCATAAAAAGAAATCCATTGGTTACTCTGTTCCATCCAAGCTTTCCAATTTTTATTGTTGACTTTGTTGATTGTTGACTTATCTTTCTTTGAATAGGTTTTCATTTCTTCACAGTATGTATACTCTTGCTGATGAGTATACATATCCTAGTTAAAAATTTTCTTATACCATTCATTTGAGGGATCATAAGGACTTACTCCTTTGTATATCTTAAGAAATTGAATGATTTCGTCATCAGAAGGAAGTTGTATTTTACTAGGAATCTTATTCCTAGGATCCAATCTATAGCTAGGGATTTCTTCTGGATATCCTAAGCCTTTTGTAGCAGATTTTCCTACTGATTGAAGAAAAATTTGTTCATGAGCTGAAAAAGGAGTACACTTTGTATATTCCTATGTTTGATTTCCAGAACTTGGAACAAAACGAATCATGTTTATTCCTCTTCTCTCTTTATCCTGTTCTTCTTTTCATGGGGTTTTAGAAGACTAGGAGTTTGCTGGCAAAAGCTAGGAGAACAATGAGGATGATTACACAGAGATGGTTGTGGAAATTGTGGAATTTGGAATGCTGATTGCATATTAATTGTTCTAGGGGGAACAATATTTGAATGTGTCACACGGAATAAGTCGATCTTGCAGACAAGATAGACCTTCCTAGAATCTAAAGAAGACCTAATGACAAGCAAACCAACCAGACACTATCTTTCTCTAAATATGCTTTTATAAACAATGGCAAACAAGTGTTTTTAGGGCCTACCTTAGGTCCAACGAAAGTTTGTGGATGCCCTCGCTCCTTCGATCCAAATGAGCTCCTTTGTCACGAATCTACAAACACAAACAAGGCAAACAAATTACATAGCACCTGAAAAGCCAATATCATAAAACATATTTAACATGAAAGTCAAGGAGTCCATGAAGCAAATAACATGAGATACTTGTTGAGAAAAATGAGTTTGATTGTATTAATTCAAAAGAAGAAGAACTTTACAACCTGTGCCTTGACGCTGTACAAGCTCCTCCCAGGGTCCAGCAACAAGTCTCCTCTACTTTGACAAGTTTCACTCACTCCCCAATGAAGCCAAAAAGGTATGTGATCTCTCCTCTTAAGCTCAACTAGGAAGTCTTGATTTCACTAGCATTTACCCTCAAAAATGTTCATCTTCTAACCTCTCCAGCAACCAGCCCAATGCCTGAATTTATAGTGCAATGGACGGAGGTTACTAGGTCCTCCTTCAAAGGGATAAAGCCCTCCTTCAAAGGGACAACTCCTCTCATCAAGGGATTAACTCCTTCTCTTTTGGGATGTATGAACCACCTCAGAGCGAACAATCCACGTCAAAATTCCTTCTAGAATCCTCTAGAATTAACCCAAAGTGAGCTTCTTAAGATAAAACTTGTGCCTTTTGACTTTTGCAGGGGTCCGCACCCACACCTTTAGGGACAGAGCGGGCAGGTCTGTAGTTTTTGTACACAGAAGGTGTGGGACCACAGGTGACAGTGAGAGAAAGTGTGGAACCAGAGTTTCATTGATTTTTAATGTCTTTCTCCCATTTTCAAAGCTTGACTTGAAGAGCTGAGGTCTGAGACTTGCTTAAGAGGACAGTACAAGTGATGATAGACCCATACTGACTGCAAATAATCATGGTGACGATATTATTGTGTAACAGAATGCGAACATTTTTGGTTTTACTGTGACTTCAATTTCTATAGGGTTTTGTATAACAAGAGGAGGAGAAGGTCCACCATGCTCAGACTGTGCATACTCTGATTGGGGAAAGAAACGAGTTCGAACAAGGCCATTATCTTCTCGAATAGAAGTTTGAGCAGTGATAGGCTATGGACAGGGAGAAGTACGAATAGAAGCCCAATTTGTGACCCATTCTGTTGGCGGTTTAAGATCTCGACGAGATATCATTTGAGGAGCAACAAGATTTAAGCCATAGTCATGAGTGATTAGAGTAGTGAACTCAGAGGTTTCAGAAACTTGTTGGACAACAGAAGGAGTGGTCTTCTTATAAAATTTGACGACACATCGCCAATGAATAGCAACATTATTGCTATTATCTTCAAAATCATCATATCCATGTGTTTGGATGCAAAGCATTAGAGCATTGATGGCATTAGGATCATCTAAGGAAATAGAAAAATCAAGAACACAGGACGAAGAAATTGGACCATAGGCTAATGTTCCTTGACATCCTCCAATTAAAGCTTTATGAAAAGTTTTCCATTGGCGATCAAAAACACAAGAGAAGACAACAACGTCTTCACCTTTTTTATGTAGTGGTTGAATTCAAATTTGGATATGACGAAAATGAGCAAAATTGAGACCAGCTTTTAGTGTAGCTGTAAACTCAGATTTCTTCAAAATGTTCATTGTTTGAAGTGGACAATTATTGCTGGAGGTTTGTAGAATCTCTTCTTTAACCTTATATCTCCAGTATTGTATAGTGTCTAATAATCCCAGATTTGTATAGACATCTTTGGGGTCTATTTTTAGTAAAGAGCAAGAACCAGACTTACTCTGTTCATTTAATAATGTAATAGATTTATCATGGACGACAGCGTGAAGACCAGATTGTATTTTTTCATTACATTCTCTTTCTTCTTCTTCTCTCTTCATGAGTTTAGTGATAAAAGTTTTTAAAAGTGACTCTGGGATGATTTTTTTTTATTGTGGTAAAAGTGGGAATCTTGTCAAAGACTGTTATAAGAAAAAAAAGTGGTGAAGCTAGGACTAATAAGCACACAAGACATCTAGGACACTTTGCAAAAGAAGGCTTGAATTTTGATCTCAAAAATATTATGTTGTTTGTATCTAATGCTGCATTGTCTACGGAAACGGATGATGTTAATGCTTGGTTTGTGGACTCTAGAGCTTCAATTCACATGAAATGCAATAAGGATTGGTATGAGAAATTCAAGGAAATAACCAATGGAGGAAACATCTATTTTGGAGATGATCTTGCACATCAGATCAAGGGTGATTTGGGTAGAATCACCCTAGGGTCTTGGGTTGGGAACCCCAATATAGAGGAGGGCATAAAGAATAAAGAGACACACAACCAAGCATCATTAATACTTAAACAATTAAACATGGTACAGAAGGTCTTACCCATATGTCCTACATTTGAAGTCATTTCCATAGGGTTCAAACCCTCTGCTTCTTCCTTGCACTTTAAGACCTGTAATTCATTCAAGGAAAAAATATACACCAAAAATAATTGAAAGCATGTTCATGATATTAAGGTTAGATCATATATGCATGTAACTAAATAATCATTAACGTGAGATTTTGTAAATAAATCATGACATAAATTAATGCATAAAAACCATAATCATTAGGAACAAGACAACGCCTCTTTATTAATGCAATCTAAATAAAATACAAAAGAACTACAACCTGAGTCGTCCACCTGCTCCAAGTGAAACGGTCCTCCGGATCCATCCTGCCCAGGCCTCAACAATTCTCCTCCATAAGTATACAAAAGGATGTTATGAAGGGATGATGAACATATAAAGAAGGAAACAAGCATAAATCCTATGACTTAGAGTGCAGAAGGCACATGGATATCTTCAAAATTGATCAGGGATGTAATCGACCATAATACCAATATCTAATCCTTTCTCCTCCTATAGGCCTTTCCCATGGAGATGTATTTATATTTCTCCAAATTAGTTTTTTCAGTTGGGAAAGAGTTGATCCATGGGCTATAGTAGGTCGGTATCCAAGCAAACCCGTAAACCCCACCTAACTTAAGGGAGATTATATATATTTTTAATGTTTTAACACATATACATGGGTTGGGTATAGGCTGACCCATGTGTACACATGCTTTAGATAGTGTATAATCGCATATGGGATTTAGAACATTGCTTTTTAGAAAATGGACCAAGTCTGGTAGGGAAGGGTTTCCCTAGGCCATATCATAGAGCATCAAATCTACCAAGGTTGGTAAATGGTGCGATAACAAGGGGATATGGTGATATTATAGTGACTTTACCAAATGGTAGTGTCTGGTGCATTCATAATGTTAAGTATGTGATAAGGATCAAGAAAAATTTGATCTTTGTGTCTACAATTAAAACCAAATTCTAAAGGTGGCATTATTCAAAATGCATTGCATAATAAAAGACCTGTTGGATCACTTGAAACATGTTTCTTCAGGACACAGAGTTGGAGGCTTGTACAACCTTGATGTTGCCAACAAGAGCCATTAAGAAATGACTTATACTGCTATGTCAACTAGAAGTCTTTGGCACTAGAGTTATGGTCATATCAATTAGATCATGATTTGTTATTATAGAAAAAACAAAGTATGGCTGAAGGACTCCATATGTTAAAGAGTGAGTATTATTCTTGTGCATTAGCAAAAATTCACAGAGATGAATTACCCTATAATTCTAATAAGAGAAGAAGAGATGTATTAGAACTTGCACTTTCGATGTTTGTGGACCCATGTAGACCAAATTCCTAGGAGGTGCTTATTATTTTCTTCTTTTTATTGATGATTGCACAAGGTACACTTGGGTTTACTTCCATAGGAGAAAGAGTGATGTTTTTTAGTATTTCAAAGAATTCAAAAACATTAGAGAAGCCAACAGGGAAGTTAATAAATATTCTCTGTTCAAATCAAGGGGGAGAATACATATTAGGGAACTTCATCAAGTACTACAAGGATCATGGAATAATGAAACAATTTACAGTACCCTACACTCCACAGCAGAATGGTGTTGTGGAAAGGAAAAATGAAACATTGGTGGACTGTGCTCGGATTATGATCAAAGGAAAGAATATCTCAAATGTTTTTTGGGAAAAGGCCATTAGTAATGTTTTTTATTTAAAGAACATAAGTCGAACAAGGTATCTTGATCTCAAGACCCCATTCGAAGCCTTGTATGATTTTAAACTAGCATTTCATCATTTGAGAGTGTATGAGTGTAAATGCTTTGCACATATTCTGAAGGAAAATAAAAAGAAACTTAATGCCAAAGGTATCAAATGAATTTTTGTAGGATATTATTCAAAATTTAAAGAATATAATTTTTTTTATCCATCTACTCATAAAGTATTTGTGAGTAGAGAAGTAATTTCCCATGAGTAGGCACATGAATGAAACAAGGAAAACAACTATTAATGGTGGCATATACGTCCTGAATTTGAAGATAATAAAGCAAAAGCAGAAGTAGGAAATAATGAGCAACAAAAGCTTAAGGAATAATCCAGTCATATGGACATCACCAGTAGTTACAGCCCACTCAGAGGTGGAGAAGTACCTCCAAAGAACAGGGGTGAAGACAATGTAGTATGAAGGAGACGTACTTGATAGATTCGCCTACCTAAAAGGTATAAGGACTATGCCTTGATGAGTAGTGTTTTGAATGTCATAGAACCCATGATTTTTAATGAAGCTAATGAGCATGGAGAGTGGAGAAAATAAATTAAGGAAGAATATGAATCTATAATTAAAAATAAAACCTAAAAAATGACTGAATTTCCTAAAGGTAAAGAGCCCATAGGATGCAAATGGTTATACAAACCCAAGTTTAAAGAAAATGGAAGTAAAGATAAATATACAACTACATTGGTGGCAAAAGGGTACTCACAAAAGGAGGGTATTGACTATGCAGAAGCATTTGCACCTATAGCTAAATTAAATATTATTCGATTGTTAATTGCATTAGCTACAAAGTACCAATGTAACTTGCACCAATTAGATGTAAATTTTTCTTTTCTGAATGGTCATTTAAAAGAGGGGGTGTATTTGACAAAACCTGAAGGGTTTATGAAAAAGGGGAAGGAACATTTAGTTTGTAGATTAAAGAAAAAATTATATTGGTTGAAGTTGGCACCTAAGTCTAGGTATTAGAAGATATATTCCTTCTTTCTTCAATAGGGTTTTATGAGAATTCAAAGTGATCAGAATTTGTATACCAAATTTGATGCAAAAGGGCATGTAGTATTGATTTCTTTGTATGTTGATGAATTAATCATTACACAAAATTCAGTCCAATTAATTGATGGAATTAAGGTTTAGATGTAACAAGTATTTGAGATGAAATATCTTCATTACATTATTGTTTAGGTCTTGAATAGTGGAGAGATGTTGGTTAGAGTTTTGTCTCTCAAGTAGGTATGTTAGATAATTTCATAATTTTTTTAAGATGGATCAGTGCAAAACTCCTTTTATTCCAATGCAACAGAATGTGAAACTTCATTTTCATGATGGCTCAAAAGAGGTTGATGCTATATTGTATAGACAACTAGTTATAATCTTGAGTTATCTTATTACAAACAAACCTAACATAGCATACTCTGTTAGTGTGTTAAGTTAGTTTTTGGCTAGACCTCTAGAAATTCATTGGAGAGTAGTGAAATATGTACTCAGGTACCTTAAAGGAACGAGTGTTTTTGGTCTTAAGTATAATGATTTGTCTAATGTTGAGCTGATAGGTTACCTAGATTCAGATTGGGCTGGTAATCCAAATGATAGGAGATCTACTACAGGTTATGCTTTTAGCATTGGATCTTGGATTGTTTCATGGAGTAGGAAAAATTATCCAACAGTATCATGGTCATCTACTAAGGTAGAATATAAAGCTTTGTGTGCAACAACTTTTGAAAGTTGTTTTGGCTGAGGAGATTTCTTAAAGATGTAGGAGAAGAACAAATTAATGTTATAGTTATCAAATCTTACAACTAGATCTCGATCAAGTTGGGAAAAAATCTAAAGTATCATGCAAGAATAAAGCATGTTGATGCTCAGTTTCATTTTATTAGAGAGAAGATACAATATAAGGAATTTTTTCTTGAATATTATAATTCTTATGAAAATGCTATTGATATTTTCACAAGTCCCCTTGGGAAGATGAAATTTGAATTTCTTAGCGACATATTAGGTGTGGATATTAGTCCTTTCTCCATTAAGGGGGAAACATAGAAATAATCGAGAAAATTGTTGTATTATTTTGATTACGTTTTTATTTTTTATTATTCACGAATATGTTTTCTCTTCTTAACTAAATGTATTCCTATAGATTATATATTGTTTTTTTAATCATTAATGAGAAGCAATGTTGTTTGGTAGCCTCAAGGCTCCTCACCTAAGGTCTACGGAGTTTTATTGATTTAAGGTTTTTTCTTCCATAATTTAAATTTATTGTTCTATTGTAATTGGAAAATGATTTATATAGTTACTTCAATCCACTTCAAAAAAAAAATTACAACGTTTTCTATTTTTTTTTTAACAATATTAATATAACATTCCATATGCCAGCCACCCACTATATGGTAGATTGTTGTCCTATTGTAATTTGAAAAGGCTTTATACACTTAATTTAATACATATTACAAAAATTTTACAACATTTTCTAATTTTTGACATAAATTCAAAAAAGGACAAAGAAAAAAGAAAGTGAGAGAAATGTTTTTATAAAATTTATTTTATATATATAATCAATTCAATTTTTGCTCAAAGAAAAATAAAATATAAATGCTTGAAATAAAATAATATTATTTTTGAAAAATATATATACATTAATAAACATTATTTCATTGGATTTTTATCTAGATTAAAGATATAAAATAGAAAAAATGTTAAACAAATAATAAGTATAATGTATCTAAAGTTTTGAGAAAAGCAACATAAGTATTTTAGTGCATTGAGAGGTAGTTTACAATTTAGTAAGGAGATATGTTGTAATGGTTGTAAGTGAGTGTAAATGTTTAAATGTGAAATCAATATGTGAGTGATGTTAAAATGTGTGTAAAATAAGAATTAGATCAAAAGATAATAACAATAAAGAAAAATATCAACTCACATAAAATAGTAATAAAAAAAATAAAAGTAATAAATCAATTCAAATCATTCATTGTATTGCAATTTTCTTTTTGTTAATAAAATTACAAACAATTTTTTGAAAGAAAAAATCATAATATACATATCACATTAAAACAAAGTTAAGTAATAAGAATTGAAATTAAAAACTCAATTAATTTAATTAATGATGAGACATTCTTTTTTTTTTTTTTCTGTATAAAGACTATTCTATTAAGATTAAAAGAGAAAAAATATTTACAAAGAGGATTGAACCTCTGAGGGGGCTGTAGCCTGCCCTCTGTCAAAAAAACCGTTGCAAGTAGCACATTGCCTTCTGTTTACAAAAATGAAAATCATGGACCCAAGACTGAACAGATCTAGATAAGATCGACGCGTCAGTGTGAGCTGCCCTTTTACAAAATGTTGTCCTTTGCCACTATTACAAAAAAATGGAAAGCCAAAATTATGTCCTGGAGAATGTAAAATTTCATGCTGATAATAACAGAAGCCATGCACACTGAGAATTACACACAAAACCCAGAAATCATAAGATGACTTGCTATCCTGTCGCTGAAGCCAAAAGTAATTAAGCCTGCGGTGGCGAGTCTGTAGCGTTCTCATTTGCCTGGTTGGGGGAGCTTACCCAGGTTACCATCACATTATCTTCAGCTTCCATCATGTTACATTCTGGAGGAGTCACAAGGTGCAGAACACTGCCAGAGAGTCGCGCCGGCTCACAAGCTATAATTTGCTCTTGAGGAGAGTCTAGCTGAGGGCGAGAGTCTTCCTGTTGGCCCTCTTCGTGCAGCGCAGCGGAGTCATTGAGGACAACACCAGCCAAGCTACCCTGAGAATCGCTGGAATTTTGAGAATGAGACTATTCCTTGGAAGTTTCATCTGAGCTTGTAAGCTCATCTTCTTCCTCCGAGAAGATAACAGTTACTATAGTTGAGATAAGAGGTTTGTTAAGCCTGCTTTTGAACTTGAACCGGGATGTGTGAAAAGAGCTGTTTAGGGAGGTTCCAGAATAGTGTGAGGGCAATGAGGATGGCGAAGCAGATGCTAACGGAGTTATACATCGAGGCACAGAGCCACGACAACCCCGAGAATCTCCACGGGACCCTGAGTTGCTACCATGCCTAGGTATGCCACGACGACGGGCCATTACAGTATGATTGGAGGTGCTGAAGGACTGAGGGTGAGAGAGAAGTGACTCGCCACAAACTAAATGGAACCAGATTGAATACCAGACCTCTGAACTGAAGACCCAAAAGCAGAGCACACAGTAGATAGAATCGACCACAAGAAAAAACCCAACAATGACTGAATAAACCCAATACCCGACCCAGACACCTTCAGCAAAGACAAAATCGAAACCCCTTACAGAGATGGGCAAGAAGACTGACTTAATACACCAGACGCATATGGAGAAGACTGACTTAATGCACCAGACGCCTTCGGAAAGAGACAGAACCATATACCTGAAGCTGGCAAAATGGGAGCAATTATGAAGCCATGGTGGCTTCCAAATTCTCTGGGCTACGCAGAGGCTCTGAGGACATAACCACCAGAGGAGAACACTGCCTGAAGAACCCGGAGCGACTATGTCAATGCCTGAAGAGACCAGAGCAAATGAGCCGTGGAGAGTGCGCGCCATCCTGAAATCCTTCTCTTGTGTACCTCAAGCCCGATGCTTCATAAATGCTTGTAAATGACCTGCCTCGAACCGCCGAAACCTGCTTAGTGTATTTCTAGTTGCCGGCTTCGCATGCTCATGCATTAACACATATTTAAGGCACCCGCATCCGGGTAATGATGAGACATTTAAAACCAAATACATTCCTAAATATATATTGTGATATATTCATAGCCATTATATTTCATATTTAAATCTAATTTATAAATATAAAAGATCAATATTTACAATAATTTATTTTCTATGTTATATAAGCATCTATATATAGATCGTGAATGCTACACATATTACATTAAAAAATTAATTAAATTGTAAATCACACCAAAGAAAATATTACTTTATAAAATTGAAAATAACATTATTTTATATTTATTTATTTGAGAGGAAAGAAATCAGCCTTCCTCTCAGCCCTAGTGCTAGAGTGAGGTTGTTGGTACCCGACCATATTATTAGAGTTCATAAGATTAGAAGTCAATACCACAATATTGATAGTCACTAAGTCATTACAACACACATTCTAACCAATCACCTCAGATAACCCAATTGATAGTCATGTGAAATTTACAAAAATATAAAAATTGTTATTAATATCTAACATAGATCGGTGATCTACCAAACACCAAGAAGAATCAAATAATTGTGGACCTACCAAACACTAAAAGCAATCAAATCTCTCTAGGGACAAACATTTTCTCAAATTTTGTAGTCAAATTCAAGTTTTGCACTGAAAAAGAAATTGCATTTTAAGAAATTTGATTTCAAGTTTTACACTGAAAAAGAAATGTACATCAATTTAATAGATTTCAATACTTGGCAACTCCAAAACTAAGATAGATAAATTTCAAAAAATTACCATCTCAAGAAATAAATACTTATAATAAAAAAATATAATAAAAAACAACAAAAAAGCTACTACCTTACACATGGTTACCGATGTTGGATGCACATGTTAAAATAGAAGAACAATGTCCAACCCACCTTTGGCAATTATCTAATGATGTTACAGTAATCTTAAAAAATGCAATATTTTATTTATCTATTTTAAATTAGATGATTCCTGCTCAACAGTGTCGTTTTTCATGTAATTCATGGTTATTCTGAGGTAGTTCATGACATGGCCTTCTGTGTTCACGTTTTCTCTTTGACTAGTTTCTGAGGCAAGAATAAAGAAGAAATCATTTGCTAACTAGTTTGTGATTGTTTACAGATAAAAATCTTTCAACGTTATCAAATGTGATGCTAATTACGTGATGTGATCCACTACTACACCAAGGGTACTTTTAAGACAAAGGAAATCTTTTGTCTTAAAAAGTCACTTTTTATTTTAATTATTTTAAGTTATAATTTAATATCAATTGAATTGTCTTAAATATCAAATTTAAGACAAAATCAATTTGAGAAAAAAATATTTTATGACAAAAATTTATATTTAAGACAAAAGCAACTTATGACAAATATATTTTAAAACAAAATTTGAAATTTAAGACAAAAATAGTTTAAGACAAAACTTTATATTTAAGACAAAAACAGTTTAAGACAAAAATATTCTTAGACAAAAAGAGTTTGAGACAAAAATATTTTAAGACAACTTTATTTTAAGACAAAAATATTTTAAGACAACTTTATATTTGAGACAATGGCCACTTAAGGAGAAACCCATTTAAGATAATTAACAATTAAGACAAAAACATATCAATTTAAGAAAATATTATCTAACTACAAAATTGACTATGACAGTGCACCCTAAGTCTACCAACTTGTGGGCTACTACTATATCGTGCCTATACCAATGCTGCTATTTCACTTTCCATTCATGTTATCTTATATAAAGACAACGACTTGTTGGGCTCTTCATTTTGTGGGGGTAGCCGACTCTGAAGAATGTGAAAACTTTCCCTGGCAAGATTTCCCATACATTAATTACTCTTTTGTCCCTTCGATCTCTGTTGATACGATTAGAGACAACTTGTATGTATTTGCATTCGACACTACTACACGGAGGGGAATTTTATAAGACAAAATAAATCTTTTGTCTTAAAATTTTCAATATGAGGCGCTAGTAAAAAAGGTAAAGGATTAGGGGTTCATATTTATGCTATTAATGGGTTCTTCAGGAAGTAGAGTGATCGAGGTTGACAACAACTAATGGGATTTAGGGTGATGGAGGCCGACAATAGAGGTGTACATTGTGAGAGGAGAGATGGAGGCACTTTTGATGAATGTGGGTAGGTGGTAACATAGTTGGAGTACTTTTTGGGTCTCCATCGATTGTGTTTTGATATGAATTTTTTGACTGTTTTATTTATTTTGAATGCTACTTATATCCATTGTTTGTTGTTATTAGAACACTATTGTGTTGGATTGGCAACATGGATTAGATTCACCTTAAGGATTGTTGAAAAATACAGCAAGAAATTCTCAATTTGATTTTGCCTTGATTAAATTGAGAAAATTTGAATTTCCACATCAGCATATAACTTGGATGCAATTAGATTGTATGACATGGCTTGTGTCAGCCATTTTACTCAATAAATTCGAGTTGGAGGAGTTAGAGTTTAGTTAAGCATGTGTGATTGCTAATTTGTAGCAATCAAAGTCAATTATCTCAGGTTGTTTTTTATTAAACTACTTCGAACTATTGGATGAACTAATGGAAGGCTAGTTGTGCAGTGTGACTTTAGTCAAATGTAATGATCATCTAGTTAACTAATCAATCAACCCAAAATAGATAGTGCATGCAAAGAATTTGAGTTCCCCAGCTATGGTGGAGATTCCAAGGTAGTGTAACATTAGTTGTAGACTAGTCTTGAGCGTACAGGTGTTGCATGAAGTCACATGATCAACCTTAGGAATTACACAATCCATTTTGGAGAAAATCCTAAATAATAGGAGCCTAATTTCTCAAGGAATTGCACAAGGAATTAAGGGCTCAAGTAGAGACAAAAAATGACAAAGTTTGGGTTTGTTCTTCTTAATGCGGAGTGAGATAGGTTATTCACTTACAAGTTGTGTATAGTTGAGTAAAGCTGTAATACATATATATTCATCATATTGATGCAAGAAGGAATTGGAGTTTTTAGCAGATTGCTTTCCCTAGGAAAAATATTGTGTGCATGTCTTTTATTTCTTATTGCATGTCTAAATTTTTTGTTATAAATTGTGAATTAACTTCTGTAAAGCAGTACAGTAGGTTTGTGTCTTATGAATTTGAAAAAAATTCATGAGAAGTTGCAAATCTACAACATAATTTCCACATCGTACATAGTAGGATTCACATTAGAGCAGGAATTTTGAATTTGTTTCTCAGGAGGTTCGAATTTGCAGTTTAGTGTAACAAGATCTCTTATGAGTTGAGAAGATGACCTTCAGCGGGCTTTGTCTAGGGTATGCCTTGGAAGGCATATCTAATTTCATTTATTGGAAGGATCACATGCACGAGGTATTCGATGACAATGGATTGCTAGAATACATCAAGAGAGATGTTACAAAACCAACAGAATATGATACCCAAAACGTTGCTCAGTGGAAGAAAGTTGTAGCCAAGGTATGGAGAATAATATTGGAGGGGGTGCGGGGCCACATTGTCAGCAATATCCATGGTAAATAAAATCATTATGCAGTGTGGTAGGCACTAACAAATCTATTCTAGAATAGTAGTGACCACAAAAAGTTAGTGCTCAAGGATAAACTTTGAAATATCAAGATGTAGAAGAATGAATTTATCTTGCAATATTTGAGGAGGTTCACATAAGTTCGTGATGAGCTTGCAGGAGTTGGTGTTACTATTTCAAAGGATGACTTGGTAAGAATAGCACATCTGGGCCTTCCCAAGAGTTGGCATAACTATCAAGATTAAGTGAATGGGAGGGAGAAACTACTAAATAGGGAACACTTAGGGTAATTTGGTATAGGATGAAATAAGGCAGAATACTAGATACGGGACCTCATCCAAGGGCAAGGATGAAGAAAACTTTGCATTGGCTGGAAAGTGAAAGAAGGGAAAATGGAAGAAATCACAAACCAAACTAGAATTTAGCCAAGGGAAAAGAAGAAAGGTTTGTGAAAATTTAAATGCTTCCATTATCATGAATATGGGCACTATCCCACGAAGTGCCCATAGAAAAAGGATAGCAAGAAGACCTTAGGAGAAGCAGTGGGTGAAGCCTTGGCTTCACAATTAGACCTCGAATTTACCCTTATCGCATGCATGTCCAAGACAGTGATGGGGAGCATGTGGTACTTGGACTCAGGTGCATTGTTCCACATGACAGGGTGTAGAGATTTTTTTAGTGACCTAGAGGAGAAAGATCTCTAGATGCACATCAAGCTCAGGGATGATGGAAGGTACAACATGACCAGTATTGGTACAGTCACCTTTCAGGGGAGTTAGGCTCCCCTCTGGGGCTCAAGGATGTCATGTTTGTTCTAGGCCTAAAGAAAAATCTCATCTCTATTGTAGTTTTGGAAAATCGTGGTTATGACGTGATCTTCAATAAAGGAAAAACATTCTTGAGACACATAGTGACAGGACAAGTGAAAAATATCGAGGTTTGTGTGAAGAATATATATAAGTTAGATGTGTAAGATTGTGCTGCATTAAGCACTAAGGGAGAGAAAGTGCAGGGCCACGATGTAGGTGAACTTTATGTCACACGGAATCTGTCAAGGGTGCGGACACGACTGACCTTCCTAGAAGTCTAAGACATTCTAATGACAAACAAGACAAAATGGAGTGATCTTTCTCTAAATACACCTTTTACAACATGAAAACTACAAGTGTTTAGGCTTACCTTATTCCAAAACGCTGTTGTTGAAGTCCGTTCTTGACGATCCGGATGAGCTCCTCCTTCAAGTCAATTCCTGCAACCACAAACAATCAAACAATTACCAAGCACTTGCATTTCATATAATAAAACATATATTCAACATGCAGACCAAGGAACACATGAAATAACTCATTAACACAAGCTATTGAGAAAAATAAACCAGTTTGTATTAATAACGAAACAAAGAAACTCTTACAACCTGGCCTTGGTGTTGTGCAAGTTCCTCCCAGGGTCCATCAAGGGTTTTCCTCTACTTTGACAAAGCTCACCCTCTCCCAAGTAGAATCAAGTGAAGACAATCTCTCCTCACAAAGGCTCTAATGGAAGACCTAAATCCTGCAGCATTTACCCAAAGAAAATGTATAGCTCCAACCTCCTCTCCTTCTGGCTCAATGCCTTCATTTATAGTGCTGTAAAGAGGTTATTCAGGTCCACTATCAATGGGATCATCCCCCTCTATGGGTGGGATAGCTCCCTTATTGATGGGATAAGTTCCCCCTTAATAGAGATACATGAACCAACTGGAGGCGCATCCATTTCATCAAACCGACCTCTAGAATGTTCTAGAAGTAACCACAAGTAACTTTTTCAAGATAAAACTCGCGCATTTTGCCTTTTACAGAGGGACGCACCTGTCCCTTAACATACAGAGCGTCTATGGACGCAGATTTTGTGAACATGGTCAGCGTCCCCGCAGGTAAGGCTAGAGAGAACCTGCGACCCCAGAGATAAACATGATTTTTACAAGACTTTCTCTCTTCTTTGAGTTTGAGATGGATAACAGAGGCATGAGACTTGCCTAAGAGGGTAGCATGACTGTTGATTTGAGCCATACTAACTGTAAGTAGTCAAGGTGACATTTTTTAGTGTAACAGATTGCCCCCTAAAGTGCGAAGCCTGGAATAGAATAGGGTTTTGTAATTCTAGGAAGGGTGAAGCGCTTTATCATTTCAAGGATTGCCTTGTGGATGGCCTGGTTGGAACCTGCAATTTTCAACACAAAATACATGGATAAGATTATATCATCACTGAGGTAGGCATTCCCATACTCAGATTCAAAACTTTAACTAATGGACTAACTATTCTGATACAGGAATGATCTTGCAGTACATCATTTTTATAGACTTTTGTAGACACAGTATGGACGCAGCCATCTGTTTATGATAAGTCTACATAGACAATGAATACAAAACTCCTCGCAGCCTGGATGGTAGAAACTAGATCCAGGGTCTTCACTTCTACTTCCCGAATTGGTACGATTCTAGCCATGTGATTAAATGATTCGATGTCGAACATGGTAGAAACCACTTGATTACCAGTCAATGATGTAAACTGTTAACAAGCGTGAGAGAAACCACCAGTAATGTCAATGGTTCTCAAAGTACCAAGCACAACCCGTGAAATGTGAATAGATGTTTTGATGTCGAACACTTCACGGAATCCTCTGATCGAAAGTCAATGATGTAAACTGACGTCAAAGGCGAGAAACCTGCCATTGATGCATGCAGACTTCAAGGTACTGTCGATTCCTAAGTCATCTTTCTAGATAATGTGTCGATGTCGATAGAAAGCGACCCGTTGCAGGCAAGCCCGCAACACGAAATCATTGTTCAAGTTGAAGAAATGTTGCTGTAAGGACTGACTCAGGGATGGTCAATGGATGACAAGTATTTTGCAGATGAAAGTTTTGCTTGCAGACCTCTTGAACACATAACGACACAACAGATGGTTTGGTGACGAATAACTCAAAGTTGATCCCTGAACCCGGTTAAAGATTTTCAAAGTGATTTAGTCAACTGTGAGGTAAAAGATTTCCCAACCCAGGTGAATGAAAAGTGTCGTGTTCAAGAGCGGTAATAAAGTTTCTTCTGAGGCAAAAGGTGACAAATAGGTTCATTCTTCTCTTTTTTCCCCCACCATTTCTGGCAAGTACCTCTTTATTTTTAACAAGCTTGAGGAGGATAACATATGCTTGATTATAAGCTCATCCTTCGGACGAGTCCAACCTAGTTTAAATGCGAACCCTAGGAAGGAGTGGTTCGTTCCTGTTTGTAATTGAACAGGTCCTTTACTGTAAAAGTTTAACGAGCCCAGTATAGGAGAAACTCGGCGTTTTTCAATTTTAGAGAGTCTGAAAAACTTAAGGAAACTCCACGTTGAACTTTTTCGTATATTTGTGTCCCTCAAGCCCGAAAAAGTATAAAATAATACCTGGGGGAACCGCTTGATCTTGCGACCAAGGAGTACTTTCATAATAGTATCGTTGACCTGAAAAGTAAAAAGCGATCAAAGACACGTCGTTTTATTTCCTTATCGAGTTTGAAACGACAAAAACCCGGCAATCTTTTCCTGATTTTGCGGTCAGAAAAGAGCTAAAAGGGGACCGTCTTTTAATTCCGTTTTAACGAGTGAAAAAGAAACACTCGGCGATCTTTTCATGTTTTAGGAGTCAGAAAAGGGCTTAAAAGATGACTCTGAAATTTTGTTTGTGAAAAATTACAATTTCCCTTGAAATCCCTTCGTCCTGCACAAAAGCGACACATTACTCATACCTGTTTAAAATAGGCAAAAATACATTTGAAAACATCTTTTCATGGTAAAAAATGAACTAATTCATCCAAAAAACCTATAAAAAGACCTTTTACCATGTCATTTTTACCGTTTCACTGTTGAGGTTGAAAAAGGAGCTTTTGACAAGAAACTTCCCGTGGTTGCTGCGGAAAATCTGACCGTCGGAATCGAACGCCGCTTCACCGAGGTATTTTACACATCCCACTCTTCATTTTTATCCGTTTAGTTTTTTGTTTTTGGTCTCTGTTTCATTTTTTGGGGGGGTTTTGGGTTCAAAATGCGCCCCTCGGCGGACGCAGGTGCCCTTCGGGTGAGCCGCGTCCCCCGACTTTTTCTCACACGGGAAAAAGGTCTGGGGACGCAGTCCGCCTTCAGGCGAGCTGCGTCCGGACGCCCTGTGCTAAAAAGCCGGGGTGCGTCTTCCGCAAAGGGCGCATTTCAAAACCCTAACTCTCTCAAAAAACCACCAAATTTTCTCAAATTAATTTCTAATTGACTCTTTTGATGTGCAGGGCCCAAAACATGTTAGACTGGAGAGAGAGAGAGCACGTAGAAGACGATGAAGCTGCGATTAACCACCAACCCTCTCTGGATGCCTTAAGAACATGTGGATTGTACAAATATTGGACCATACCGGGCATGAGGGGCCAGGTAAGATTTTTGGAATGGCTAGTTGAGCGATGGAACGTTCAAGATCAATGCTTTTACATTGGAGGGCACCAGCTCGAGATAGAGCCCTCGGATGTATACTTTCTCACTGGCTTGCCAAACAGAGGTGAGCAACTCAACCTTGCGGGGACCAGGCCGGGTGGCCAATCCCTTGATGATCTCCGCGAGGAGTGGTGCAGACCAGGGACTCGCCATAAAAAAGGCGTGGAGATAAAGCACATCGCTCTGGCGGAACTTAGAGTTATTGCATTTACGGTCACTAGGATTTGTGGCGCGGCCGCCTTGCACATTGCTTCCGGATCCCAAATGCGGATGGCAGTTGACTGTTACCAAGGCACCATCTTCAACTGGTGCGAAGCTGTGTCGGCTCATATGAAGAGCCAACTAACCAAGGCAAAGAACGGACGACTAAAGACTTTTGGATATGGGCCTCTAGTCGTGAGCTTTGCCTTGGAGAGAGTTCCTATGCTGATCCCTCAGCAACTCACTGTTGATGACTTGGGTCCTCGGGAGCCAAAGCTTGTTCGATGGGTTGCGGTGATGGCCCGGCATCCTGACGAGGGTGCTGCAGTGGTTCGATTCTCAGACAGTTACTTCGACTGGCTAGAGGGCCAGCTTTTTGTGATACAAGACTTTCCATATGCCGGAATGGATTTCAGAGGTGATCCGGACATGGTTCTTCCACAGGGAGAACAATGGGATGACAGAGGTACTTTCATTTTCACAAGTTTTCTAATTATGTATTTTTTATTTTTCATATATATCGTCTCAAAGTAACAGTAAAATTTTAAAAATGCAGATGTTGGACCACAGCGTCCAGCCAATCTCCGGCCTTACGACAGACGACATCCAGCTGCACCGGCACCGGCCTTACAGGATGCGACAGCAGAAGTACTAGCCGATTTGGAGCATGATCTAGAGCGTCTCACGGCAGATATACCTGAGACTACTATGGATGATATTCCAATGAGGCTTCAGCGCTTCGTGGTCGCAGTCCCTGGACCGTTTAGGAGATTTCTGCGCAAGATAGCCCGCGCAGTGGTGTCGTACAGAGAGCACCACCAGTGATTGACTAGTCACTTTTGTAGTCACATGTGACATTTTTGACTTTTTGCACTATCATTTTGCCGATCATAAGGTGTGTTAAACCTATGATCGAAGACGATGTATATATTTTTGGACACACTTCTATCTATATCTATATATCACTATTATCGGCTTATCTTGTTTAACATGTATGATGAAATGTCTTTAAATTTACTTGCATGATTATTATAAATGTCTGTCCAACACTTGAGAAGCAATTGCATCTGCTAATGTATTCAAAGACCTTGGAATATGTTGATATTCAATGTAATCAAATTCACGTTCCAAGAGACGCACTCTCAAAAACAACCTTAATAACACAGGATTTCTAATGGCATAAACTCTATTAAGCTGTAATACAACAAGTTCAGAATCTAACCTCACTATCAAACGTCGAATTCCAAATGAAATAGATTCGGATAATAATTCAACCACTGCACTGTATTCTGCAATGTTATTCGTTGTTTGACCGAGGCTTACCCCATGCATAGAAACTAACTCGTCAGAGGGCGAATAGATAACCCAAGCTGCGGAAGAGATATTCCGTGTACTACGACAAGCACCATCAGCAAATCCAATGTATGTTTGGAGAGGCGTCGACATCTACAATATCAAGAGTAAAACCAAGATGAGCCAAAATAATGACGAAAAACCACACTTGCTAAGCTAAGCACACTGACTAAACTAACACACTTGCTAGCTAGAAAGGAAATCTAACCTATCTAAAAATTTCTCCATCCATCATTTTAAGCATAATACCTCTTTAGGTAAAGTCCATTTCTGGGTTTGCCCAAAGAGTCCCCATCAAAATCAACTAACTCATAAGCCCCTTTTGCTAGCTTTCGCTTTACAATGTAGGGCCCATGCCACATGGGAACGAATTTTCCAGCACCTAGCTTATCGTTAGCTTGATCATATAATAGTACTAGGTCTCCTTCCGAAAAACTTCGAGGGGTTACATTTTTATCGTACTGAGCTTTCATTCGTTTCGCGTGAGTCTCGATAGCTAAAGTAGCGTCACGTCGAGTCTCATCTAATTTAGCTAAGTATAACAACCGTTTCTCCTCTTCGGAAGTAGCTGGAAGTAATTCGACAGCCATTTGAAGTGATGGGATTTCGCACTCAATAGGTAACACAGCTTCTAAGCCATAAACTAGCTGAAAAGGGGTGAAACCTGTTGAATTTTTCACTGAAGTTCGATATGCCCATAGCGCCGAAAATAACATGTTATGCCAATTCGTTCGATGGATACCAATGATCCGTCGAATCATGACGACTAGAACTTTGTTGATTGACTCAACCAAACCGTTGGCTTGCGGATAATAAGGTGTAGAGCTATCGTGGCGCAAACCAAGCTGGCTTGTAAGTTCAGTCATCATGACATTTCGAAAATGGCTTCCATGGTCCGTAATGATTGCTTGTGGGACACCAAACCTAGTTATGATATGATTGAATACGAAAAGTGCAGCTGTCTTGCCGCTTGCGTCGAATGTAGGCATCGCCTCGGCCCACTTAGTAAAATAATCAACCGCAAGGATGATATACGCATGCCCCCCGGCCGAGTGAGGGTTACAAGTAATAAAGTCAATGCCCCATTTGGCGAATGGACCAGCGGCAATTATAGGGTGGAGAGGAGCAGGTGGAGCGCGCATCTTGCGATCAAACACTTGACAGTTGTGGCATTTTCTGACGGCAAGGATACAATCTTTAAACATAGACGGCCAGAAATAGCCAGCGCGCAACACCTTCTGAGCTGTGGCATACCCAGACATATGACCGCCACATGCTCCAGAGTGACAATCATTCAAAACTCTCTCAGCCTCATCGTGAGTTAAACAACGTCGAAAAACTAAGTCTGCCCCCAGGCGATAAAGTGTATCTCCAATAATTCTGTATTGCTGGGATTGAAACCGAATTTTTCGACGGTTTTCCTTGGAAGCTTCAGGCCGAAAGGTTTGGGTTTGGAGATAGATGATTATATCCCCATACCACGGATCTACAGTGCTAATAAGAAACAAAGATTCGTCCGCAATGGACTCCTCTGCCACAGTCTCTGTGTCAGCACTCGGGAAATCACACATCAATTCCGCGAAGACTAAAGATTTCTTAGACTTGGACTTCTCAAACTCCAAGTCGAACTCTTGCAGGATGACGATCCATTTAGAGTACTTGCCCCCTAGCAGTTGTTTTGTCAAGATATAAATCATAGGGTTGCAATCCGAAATAACAGTAGTTTTGCGGAGAAGAATGTAGTGACGAAAACGCTGGACAGCTTGAACGGCTGCCAGGGCCAATTTCTCCACATGCGAATATTTTAACTCAGTTGGATTTAAGGTTCTGCTAAGGTAATATATCACATGCTCTGCCTTGAATTCATCTTCTTGAACTAACACCATTCCAATGGTGGAATGCGAAGCTGCGAGGTATAAGAAGTAGTCCTGGTTGTAGTTGGGAGGATGCAATAACGGTGCATGGGTCAACGCGTGTTTCAGTGCATCAAAAGATTGTTGAGCAATCTCGTCCCAAAAGAATTGTACGTTCTGTTTCAACAACCGTGTAAAACCTTTAGTGACCTCGGCGTAGTTAGGGATGAATCGGCGTAAAAAGTTTGCTTTCCCTTGCAAACTTTGGAGTTGGCGCAAACTCGAAGGAGGAGGCAATTGGATGATAGCCTCGACTTTCGAGGGATCGACGCGAATGCCGGTTTTGGAAACAACAAATCCCAGCAATCGACCTGTTTCTATACAGAAAACACACTTGTGGGGATTCAACCGAATTCGATAATGCCTACACCTCATAAAGATTGCTCGTAAATGGACAAGGTGATCAGCTCGGTGTAAAGAATGAGCAGGCAAATCATCGAGATAGGGTTGCACAATGTGCTTGATGTCATGAAATGCATAAGACATGGCCCGTTGAAAAGTAGCACCGGCATTCTTAAGGCCAAAAGGTAATTTGCAATAAGCAAATGTCCCCCATGGACAAATGAATGCCGTTTTTGGTTGATCGGCAGGTAGAATATTGATTTGATTATACCCTGAGAAACCATCCATGAAGGAAAACATCTCACTTCCGGCACAATCATCAATAATTTGATCGATATAAGGCGTAGGATAGTTGTCTTTTGGACAAGCTCGATTGATATCCCTATAATCGATACAGATTCTTATTGTTCCTTGTTTTTTATTGACGGGAACAATATTCGATACCCAATCCGTTAACGGGATCGGATAAATGAAACCTGCTTTCAACAGCTTTTCGACTTCGGCTTTGATTGCAGCTGCTTTTCGAGGGTGAATCTGACGCAACCGTTGCCGAATGGGTTTAGCATCCGGGTAGGTTTTGATTTCATGAACAACAATGGCAGGATCGATTCCTGGCATTTCTTCGTAGGACCAGGCAAACACGTCGCGGAATTCTTGGAATAGGGCCTTGTAAGTTTCAATTTCTTCGTCAGTACATGCGGCACCTATATGAATGTTCTCCTTGATTCCGGGCTTCACTGAAATATCAATGGGAATAGTACGAGAAATATTCCCTAAATTCAGCTCTGAATCAGAATGTTTCGTTGGATCCTGAGCGTCTTTGACATATTCAGCGGTAAAGATAGATGAAAAATCATTTTCAAATGCATCATCCTTAGGTAAAAACGAAGATCTGTGATGGAGATCTTCCCATGGTAGATCATCTACACTTAGGATTTCGCGAAGTTGTTCGTCAGATGACACTTCTTCGGGAAACGTTATCCGTTCTAAGGGTGAGGTGAAAAGTGACTCTTCACTGACCACATTCATTTGGTCGGTTGAATGAAAGTCGGTAAAAGACATAAGAGCTTCATAAGCAATCTCATACGGACTCAACGGCATAACATCACCGAGTGAGTCTAGCTCAGAGTCAGAGGGAACATACCAAGGATCATCATAAATAATGTTTTCTGACGTGATCATATGAATTGTTGCGAACGAAGGGTCTGCATTGAGTGGAGGGAGAGGAAAAGTTCCCAGTAAACCGGAATCCTTAACTAAACCTACACCAATGTCCCTATAAGGGATTGTCGTTTTACCAACATGCTGGATAGTTTCTAAAGAGGTTGGGTCGGATGAAAAGTATGTCAGCTGATCAATAGTCACGATCTTACCGTTATGTGGAAACTTAATGACTCTGAAGACCGATGAAACGACCGCTGTCATAGCATATGACCAACTTCGACCCAAAAGAAGGTTGTAGTCTAGAGGGGCATCAACCACTTCCACATCCAGACTAACGGTTTTACCTTCGACCCCTATAGGCAATTCTTGTAGAATACCAAACGGACGGAACCCACGGCCATCAAAGGCCTTAAGGATGGTGGGGGATTGGTTCAACGAAGGAGAACCAAGCGATCTCCAACATTGAATCGACATAATACACGTAGAAGCTCCCTCATCAATCACAGTCCGATGAATAGGCCTGTTTTTGACTATCACTGGAATTTGGAAAGCCATTTGATGGGGGAGACGCGGTGTACTACTTTCTAGATCAAAGATCATTAGGTTCGGGTCCTGAACATCGACAGCTCCAATAGCCGACAAAAGCAATTTTCGTTGCGCTGGACATGATTGCAGCACTTCGAGTGCCGACATTGCTGAAGGTGAAACAGCTAAGTCTTCAACAATGTTGTAATTCTGGGCTGCTCTCGCATGTGGATTGAAAGCAGACCTTCGAAGTACACCCTTGGCGGGCGGCTTAATCACTAAGTCTGGGTTAGGTTTTTCGATCTGTAGTGGATCGGAACCAGGAGCTGAGGTTGATGGGTTAGAGTGAGAAGATTCTGCTTCTTTACCATCAACAGGAGCCTTACTACCATAATCTTGCGATCGAGTCGCAATCCTGACATGAGACATCATCAAAATGGGTTCTTCACTGGCATTCGAAGAAGAACCTATCATCTTATTTTCCTGCTCGGGAATGGATTTTTTAACACAGCAGGAGTCGGAGAACCTTTAACTATTTTCACTACCTCGGCCCGATGAGGGCAGTCTCTCGTAAAATGATCTTCTTCACAAATGAGACAAGGATAACGAGGTTTGCGCTTTTCGTCATTGGTTTCCGACTTTTCCGTTTTCTCCTTTGGAGCCTTGTCTGCTTTAGCCTTCTTCTTTCCTTTCTTCTTTCCACCGTTTTTGGATTTGGCCGTAGATGACTCTACAGCGTGAATGTCGGCGGTAAGTTCAGGAGGAGAAGACTCTCCTGTCGGAGAATCAGGCAAAGTGATAATTGGAGTATTGGAGGTCTTGGAAGACTTCTTCTTACTCTTCGTAGTCACGATACCGATCATACCATCAGCGGCATGAGATCCCGAAGGAGCAGCAGCGATTTGGTTTGACTTTGGAAGATCCGGAATTTTCTCGTGTAACGTACCCGACTGAGTGTAAACTAAGTCAAGGTATTGTGCCTGAGCAATGACTTGCTCCTCAGTAACTACGCCGGCCTTAGCTACATCTTCAGTAATTCTTGGTAATAATGATTTTACAAACCATTCAGCTAAAATTTGGTCCGGGATAAAAACTTTCACTAATCTCCTTCGACGTCTCCACTCATGGATGTGATCAGAAATGTACGTGGATGTCGATTGTTTTAGCGAAGTTAATAATTCCGTACCATTATCGTATCTGACTGGTAACTGAAAATGAGTTAAGAATGAAGTAGCTAACTGGCTAAAGTTGTAAAAAGAAGCCCGTGGCAACTCAATGTACCACTTGGCTGCGAGACCAATGAGTGTACGCTGGAAAAGACGTAAGCGGATAGAATCATCTGAGATGGAATTTGATGCACACCAGAGGTGGTAAGTCATCACGTGATTAGACGGATCCTCTCCAGACTTACCTTCGAACTTGGGTATATCGCTGGGCAACTTATTTGGCATTGGCGGCCAGAACGGAAGATATTGAATTGGATCGTTCGTTAGGCGCGTCAAGTCGGGTAAATCTAAAGTCGCAATAAATGGTAACTGCCGGTTAGGATCTCTGAAACTCTGAGTCACAATACCAGCCCCAGGAGGAGGATATCCAGGATAACTAGGAACAGGATTCGCATTGGGGATATTATATCCTCCTGGAAAACCAGGATTAACCGGACCGTACTGGGGTTGTTGAGGTGGTTGATAATTGTACCCAGGATACGGTTGATACTGGTAAACCGGTTGTTGGGCAGCTTGCCCAGGTTGATACTGTCCCTGGTACGGAGGTTGAACAAATTGAGGTTGAGTAGTAACAACCGTACTTGTACCAGGTTGACCTGCAGGCATCTGGACTGTGGTTTGAACCGTGGGTCCAGACAACGGTACAGATGTCTGAGGAGTGGTTACAGGGACAGTAGAAACCGGAGCTGCCGATACTCCAGATGTAAGCATGGTAGATGAAGCGGTAGTTGCTGCAGCCGTGTGAGGAGGAGTACTCGGTGCAATTGGCGGCTGAGTAACTACAGAAGTTACAGGGGTCTGAACACTTGACTGGACAGGTTGCGGTTGCTGGGGTGGACCAGGAACTGCAGGTTGTCCTGCTTGAGGTACCGACTGTATACTTGGTTGCGACATCTGTTGACCCTGTGACGGATCCCATGTTAACATTCCAGGGTATTGACTCGTAACAGGTTGAGGATACTGAGATCCATAGCCGTATTGAGGATAGGGTTGATAACTGTAAGGTGTAGTCCCATATGATTGCCCTTGAGGTGGTTGATAACCTTGACCAGGGTATTGACCCGTAGGTTGATAACCTTGAGGTAAATACGAATACTGGGGTTGACCTTGACCTTGAGGTTGGTATCCTTGAGGTTGATACCCTTGGGGTTGATACCCTTGGGGTTGCCATCCTTGAGGTTGCCATCCTTGAGGTTGATACTGATACTGAGGTTGACTTTGGGGTACATATTGAGGCTGGGGTTGATACCCTTGGGGTTGATACCCTTGAGGTTGCCCCCCAGTCACAAATGAAGTACCTTGAGGTTGCCCCCCAGGCATTAACGAAGGTTGCCCCCCAGGCGGTAATTGGCCACCTTGAGGTTGGTTAATGGGAGTTGAACCTGACATCATATAAACTTCACCTATACTCAATGGTACATTACCACTGTTTCCAACTAATAACCCATGATCAACAGGTTGAGGAGATGCTCCCGCAAAGGTACCAGAAAGTGACTGATACCCAGTAGGAACAGAAGGACCGCCATGTAAAAATGATTCAGGACTTTGTGAAAACACAGATGACTGACCAGACATATTTACAGGAGAATGAATTCCTCTAGGTGGAACCGGAGTACGAGGTGTAGAAAAACCTACTGAGTTGTCTAAAAAATTGGTTAATGCAAGGTACCAAGATTCACTTCTAGGAGGACTGTAAAAGATGGATTCACGCTCCCTTAGATCAAGGGTAATTAGATCTTCAGAATCAGAAACGCCTATTTCTTCCTCTGGAACAAGTTCTTCTATAGCAATTAATCCAACAGGAAGATTTTCGGTGATAATTCTTTCTATTCTTGGTGAATCAGGAACACTAGGAGTTGGAGTAACAGGTTCTGAAATTTCAGGTTCTTCGCCTGTTTCACTGGCAGATGAAAAACTACCAGCAAGCTCGGAAACTGTAACAGCTTCGGGATTGTAACCTGTTTCTAATCTTTGGTAATCTGGATGGACTACCAAAGAAGATTCTCCTTCTTCAGGTGAACCTACTCTACTGCCACTAGGAGGAGTTACAAGGACCTTTAACCCTTCTAAATGACCCGGAATGTCTTCAGGAGATTCACCCCGCGATTTACGGAGTTTTCTTAACAAATCTATCCCGGTAACAATCTCAGGAGACTTGCCCCGAAGTCTACGGGACTGTCTCGGTAATTCCGCCACAATTAAAGATTTTAACTACAACACACGAAATCAAAGTAAAAAATTTCAAATCAAACCACCTAAAGTCTTCTAAAGAACCAATCAAATTTGAAGCACACGCCTAAATAATCTAGAGCGTCAAACCACACACAAACAGTAGTCTTCCGGACCAAAAGCGCTAGTTGGTGATTAGGCCCAACCTCGCAGGATTCAGTACAGAAATAGTGGGTGGAACAGTTACCCCGGCAACCTGCTTAATGAATAGACTGGACCAAGTTCCTCCACTTTAACCGTCTCGAAGTGAAGCGAACCCCCCAGAAAATCCAAGTGAGTATAACCGACGTCTGCTCCAGGTACAGTGGGACCTTCCCTCCACCGTCACCTTGGGTAGAATCCTAGATATTATGGCCACTAAGGTTACCAATCACAACAATTACACCTGGGGGAACAGTCTAAACTCCGACAGCACGCAAGGGCAGAGTAGCAAGCTCCAATCCCCTTACCGGCTCCTTGACAACAATCCAAGGTTTACCGATAAGTGACCCCTGGCTCCTCGACAATGGTTAATCCGAGGTTTACCGTTTGTAATACGTACTGCCTGGCGTCGTTCCCAACGAGGGAGGAATGATCCCCTCACTGGTTCGGACACGAGCTCGTGTTTCTCCTTTAAGAGGAGCTTTCCCAGAATGTAACTGAAACAATTGGATTTGTTCTACTCAAGATAGACTATCTGTTTGGTTTTGTAGTCTTGGAGAGTTAAGTACTCACCTACTCCAAGACCCTAGCCTAAGCTATGTTGGTGCTTCAGAGCCCTAGAAAAATAAAGATTACTAGATTGATTTTAATTTAAGCGTTACTTTTAAGGTTGTTTCTTAAGTCAAAAGGTGATGGAAGTGAAACTAGTGGTGTGTTGACTCGACTCGAAACCACTACAAAATGCACCTAAAATGATTTATCCACTACTTTACTTTTTCGATGAATTGCTTAACTAAAAAGTTGAGAGAATGCAATCTTTATAAAAGCAACTTCTTAATTGAAGACAATCAAAGAAACAATTCGTTTTTCTTTTCCAAGCATAAAAACATAACTTCTCTTTACATGCACGAAAAAAACTCTTTTCTTCTTTTGAAAACAAAAAGCTACTTGAAACAAGACTTTTAAGAAGATGTTTTTGTATTTTTCTTTTAATAAAGCAAATAAATCTAATATAACCAAAAATCAATCTTAACAACTCTTAAAATCTATGAAAATGCACTCATAAGCAAACTAAAGGCAAATTTACTCTAAGCAATCTTAACGAGGCCAAAACTAACAATGATTATTTCTAAGGTGTTTTACTTGATCACAATCAAATCAAGGACTAGCTTATTGCAGAACCAAAAACTAGTCAAAACAAAATTCTAATCTTTTTGTCCTTTTTGAAAATGGAAATCAATACTTTAAAAACAAGCAATTCGAAATTTGACCCAAAACAACTCAAATGACAAGTTGCTCAAACAAGGAGACTTTACGGCAGGCTCAACTTCTAAGAAGGTTGACTAACCAGAGATATCTAAGGCTGGACAACTTTCTAAGCTCAAAGTCACTACAAAGCCTTTCCAAAAATCAAACCCTAGGTCTAAACTTCGTTGAAAACCACTAAAACACTCAAAGCTCACAAAACGAGTTCAGGTGAGAATTCTTGACAGGGTACTAAAGGATCTGGGCAGAAAACACTAAGAAAAAACAAAATCTAAAAGTAATTTAAGGCAAAAATGGAATTTTCTTAACTTTTACAGGAAGACGCAGGCCAGCCGTTGTCACAGGTGCGGCCCCGCACTGTGCAGTCGACAACAGCGCGTCCAAGGACGCACTGTGCAGCACACAGAGACTGCGTCTTTCTGGAAAAAAGAAGAAAAACTAAAGCCAACTAAATCTACAGCTAAGCCACCCAAATACTAATTCTCACAGTCAAAAACCAGAAAATAAAAATGATTTTCTCAAAGCAAAGTTCATATAAAGGAAAAGACTCTCTCATTAATGGATTCCCCAGCGGAGTCGCCAATTTGTCACACGGAATCTGTCAAGGGTGCGGACACGACTGACCTTCCTAGAAGTCTAAGACATTCTAATGACAAACAAGACAAAATGGAGTGATCTTTCTCTAAATACACCTTTTACAACATGAAAACTACAAGTGTTTAGGCTTACCTTATTCCAAAACGCTGTTGTTGAAGTCCGTTCTTGACGATCCGGATGAGCTCCTCCTTCAAGTCAATTCCTGCAACCACAAACAATCAAACAATTACCAAGCACTTGCATTTCATATAATAAAACATATATTCAACATGCAGACCAAGGAACACATGAAATAACTCATTAACACAAGCTATTGAGAAAAATAAACCAGTTTGTATTAATAACGAAACAAAGAAACTCTTACAACCTGGCCTTGGTGTTGTGCAAGTTCCTCCCAGGGTCCATCAAGGGTTTTCCTCTACTTTGACAAAGCTCACCCTCTCCCAAGTAGAATCAAGTGAAGACAATCTCTCCTCACAAAGGCTCTAATGGAAGACCTAAATCCTGCAGCATTTACCCAAAGAAAATGTATAGCTCCAACCTCCTCTCCTTCTGGCTCAATGCCTTTATTTATAGTGCTGTAAAGAGGTTATTCAGGTCCACTATCAATGGGATCATCCCCCTCTATGGGTGGGATAGCTCCCTTATTGATGGGATAAGTTCCCCCTTAATAGAGATACATGAACCAACTGGAGGCGCATCCATTTCATCAAACCGACCTCTAGAATGTTCTAGAAGTAACCACAAGTAACTTTTTCAAGATAAAACTCGCGCATTTTGCCTTTTACAGAGGGACGCACCTGTCCCTTAACATACAGAGCGTCCATGGACGCAGATTTTGTGAACATGGTCAGCGTCCCCGCAGGTAAGGCTAGAGAGAACCTGCGACCCCAGAGATAAACATGATTTTTACAAGACTTTCTCTCTTCTTTGAGTTTGAGATGGATAACAGAGGCATGAGACTTGCCTAAGAGGGTAGCATGACTTGTTGATTTGAGCCATACTAACTGTAAGTAGTCAAGGTGACATTTTTTAGTGTAACACTTTAGCATATAAGACTTGGCCATTTGCATCATGGAAACTTGAATATTACAAAACAAATAGCCACTAGCCTCCCTAAAAGAGCACTTGAGCAGCAGGATGTATGCAAAGGATGTACCTTGGGGAAGTACATAAAATCGACATTCCATGATCGAGACAACAAAGTGCATGTAGTCCAAGAAAGGATCCACTTTTATGTCTGTGGACCTTTCTCAGTAACCTCCACTGCTAGACACAAATATTTTGTCCTTTTTATTAACGACTTCTCACATAAGTGTTGGATCTCTTCATGCGGAAGAAAGATGAGATATTCTCCAAATCTATAGAATTCAAGCCACTCATTAAGAAAGAAACCAACAAGAAGGTGAAGGCTCTCAGGACGAATAATGGAGGTGAGTATGTGTTGAATGAATTTAAAATTTTATGTTCGAAAGACGACATTCGATGAGAGTTGACAACACACCATAACCCACATTAGAATGGGGTGCTTGAGAGAATGAAACATATCATTTTGGGAGAAACAAGGGTGATGTTGCATGACGAAGGCCTACCTCTACATTTGTGGGTTGAGGCATGCAATAAAATAGTCTGTTTGCAGAACTGAAGTCCTCATCGGATTCTTGGCATGATTACACCAAAGGAGGCTTTCTCGAAAACAAAGTCGGATCTGTTACACTTCAAGATTTTTGGAGCCTTTGTTTACTACCATTTCTCCAAAGAATCAAGGAATACGCTTTAGTTGACCGCAAAATTGGGGGTGTTTGTGGGTTACTTAGAAACTCCCCACAAATAGCATGTGTACTTGCCATCACTCATAATGATAGTTGTGCGAGGGGATGTAAATTTTGATGAGGAGAAAGCTATGTGGTGGTCCCTTTAGAGGGAGCTTTAGATCCCACCAAAAGATGAGATTTTAGCTCCAAAATAGGAACCGCAGGAAGTTGTATAGCAAACATAAATTGTTGTAAAACTTGATGCCACAAAATCCCACAGAATTTCCAAGTTGTAGAGATGGATACACGTGTATGGCTATGTACCATTTAGAACTTGATTCTAGCCTACTAGGCTTATTCATGCTTGCTTGAATGTGAAAATAGTGAAAATATTTCACCTCAATATGTTATGAAAGTATATCTTTATATGAGGCAATTATTCAATAAAATAATCTTGTTCCTCTCTTCCTTTGTACTTTTAAATTGGTGCTATGACATTGCTCTTTAGAACGAGATTTCTCATTGTGATTGAAGATCACACAACATTATGTACAAACCTTGGGAATATTTTAAATTAACTTGTCTCATAGAAACAAAGAAATCCATGTTGACATTCCTAGCAAAACTTGGTAGAACTTGGAGTCATAGAAGGTATCTTGACTAGTTTAAGTATCGTGCTTTTCACTGCAGACCTAGGTTCAATTGCTTTGGTGAGGGTCAATGGTTCCAGTGGCATGTGGTTGAAGGTATGAATATCCATGGCTGGGTGTAGGAGGGTGAGGTGTAACAATATACACTGATGGTTTTACTATGGATGACATCCAAAAAATGTGGGGAAGCATCCCTAGGTGATTTTTTTGTTGAAAAAAGAATCTCATAGACCTTGATAGCATACTATTTGGTTTGTTTAGAAATGCCTAGATGGCTAAGCTATAAATATTGATAGGTGTGTATGGTTGGGTAGGAATTTAGAACATGATGTTATTCAAGTGGGCTTGCTCTTGGTTACTTGAATGCTAAAGTTGTGGAGTTGTTTTGCATCAAGAAATTATACTCAGTACATAGTCTTGTTTCTCACTGACTCTGTTGTTCTAAGTCAGTGCTATGGCACTGCTTTTAGGAGTTTGATGATTGTGCTTTGAAGATTGCACAACTTTGTGTATGAATTCTTACGAAAATTATGCATTAATCCATCTAATATAAACAAAAATATCCATACCTATGTGCTTATTGAAACCTCATAGAACCTCAAATATCCATGCTAATGGGTTTTTTTAGAATTTTGTAGATGCCCAACCTGTAGATATGGATCCACATGTATCATTTAGTAGTGTATAGTAATAGAAGTTGATGTCATTCTAGTGGGCTTCTTATTGGTTACTCAAATATGAAATCTGCAGAGTTTCTTTACTATTAAGAAATTATAAATCGCTATGTGGCAATTATTCATTAAATAATATTGTTCCTTAATGATTTTTGTAATTTTAAGTTGGTGTTATGACATTTCTCTTAGAATGGGTTTGCTGATTCTACTTCGAAGTTTGCAAAAAAACCATTTTCAAGTTCAAAACTCAAGAATACAAATATGGTTGTTATCATTCTCAAGATATATATCTCTTACACATAAATGGAAAAAGGAAGCCTGCTAAAATTGACATCCTATTGTATTTGATCCTTGATTTCTCTGCTATTGTGCACACGTGCATTCAATGTTGCTATATGATTCTATTTTTTCTATGGATCAAAGCTTAAAAACTATCGTTACTACATTGTTGTCGATGACCAAAGCTCCTAGAGACTAACCATTAGCCTAAGAATGAAAACCTGCCTCTTAAATCTATTTATAAAGCACTGAGTTTATTTGTATAGATAATTTTTAATAATAATATAATTTACTCCTTTATGACAAGATCCTTAGAGGTTGGGTCAATGAGTTGGTGCCACTGTTGGTAGCATGTGGCCTGTAATCTGGCACGCTTTGCAGGTCCATGCTCTGATTCCCATGGAACTAAGTCACATGACACGAGCGAACGTTACACTGAGGACTTGGAAATATGAATATATGATGTGAGACTACAAATATATGAGATTTTCTTATCCTAATATTACTAATATTACCAATCATCTTTGGAAAATATGCATAAGTTGAAACTCGTTTCAATCTACCAGATGGTAAAAATTGACAGCAAAACCCAGACATACATTGTCTAAACACCTAGGTTTTTTACTTTTTCACTGTTTACTTACTGTTCTCCTCATGATCCACATTCAAATATAAATTGGATAATCTTCCAACTAAATTGACTTTCTCATGGCCTCTGCTTCACTACCCCCTCCATTCTTGGCAAAGACCATTAGGGCTTTGTCCCATGGATGGGAGCCCTCTATACCAGCTGGACAACATCCTACTCATAGCCCTCTACTCATCGATGATTGACCTTATTTTCATTTATCATCTAGATCGTTCTTACAATTTTTTGACTTCTTGCCTTGTTTGTGTCAAGCAGTATGCTAGTGTGCTCCACTTCTTCATATTGCTTGGAAGCAATTTTAAATAATTGGCCTTGAGATTTCACGAATTCATAATGCTCTACTGCTCCCCTCACCGAATGCCTTAATATTACTACTACCATTTCTTCTCATGTTAAATTTTCCTTTCTATTCCATTTGGTATCACCATGGCCTCAGCCACCTCCCTCTTTGCCTAATTCCTCTTTGGCAGGTTATCTTGCTTTAAAAACTTTTGTAAGCCTATTGATTTCTTCTACTCAATATTTCTTACTCCACCACTCTTTTACTTGGCCTCCATAGATCTCATGCTGACCGTCTCATTCAAGAAATAAAATTTCTATCATTAAACCATTCATGTTAACATAAGATATAGTAGCAGCTGAAATGATAAAACACCCTTTTTCTTTTCATCTTGAATATCAATAAATACTAAACATTCATACTCTAAGCCAGTTTAGGTCCTTGACAATGTTTTGAGGATATAAAATAGGGCCTTGGGGTGAAGTGTAGGATAGTTTTTTCATGAACCAAAAAACATTCAGTACTGGGATTCTGGAAACTCCTCACACATAAAAAATAATAGAAAATAAGAAATTAAATATAATGCTTAACTTATCTTTTAGTGAATAATAAGGTTTGTAATTGCTTTTGAGTTTTAGTTAGGATTGTAATCTAATGCACTGACAAATTACAAGAGAAAGTTTGAAGGGCGGGTTATGGTACCAAAGCCAAGAATTTGGGCGAAGATAGATCAGTTTCAAGATCAAATACTAAATGCGGGCCTCACGTAGATCAAACCCATACTCTCTAACTTGTATAGTAAGGTGAAATCACTGATACAAAAAATGATAGTTTTTTATATAAGTACTTTTGGATTACATTATTTGGTCTCATGTAAAGAAGTATGGAAAAGGTCTCAGACAATGGAAACATAATCTTGACTGTGTGTATTCTTGAGCATGCTTCTAGGGTAATGTTTATTGAATAAAATAGGGCAAGTTTAATATGAAACTAGCAAGAATGTTTCTATGCAATACTACATGCTAAAGCATTGTACAAATACATGTCCACTCATTCATTTTACAATGCATACTTATCATAAACATATAATCATCAAAATGTTTTATTGATCATTGGACCTAGAAACATAGTAGAAAGTGAAGCACTAGCTAAATGTCATAGAGGACGCCTTGTATACAATACTTGCCTACCCTCGACACAAAGGTTCAAGGAAGAAAAGTAAAAATCCCTAATATAGGCATGATGATCCTTTATTTTTGGTGGCTCCTTTTGCACTAATGGTGAAGAAAAACATCATCAACATCTAAAACCTAGCTCAAGGTGGAAGAGAATAATACCTACTCTTGCTACTAGGTATTTGGCATCACCAAGATCATGTTATACTACTTAGTCTTGCTTTGTTAAACTAGAGAATAATTGTCAGGTTGGTGCCATATGATGAGAAGCCCCATATTCACATACCACACATTCCTAAGAATTGTGTTGATAGATAGGCAAGATACCATCGAGAAATCCTTCTCAAACTTGGCAACAAACTTATCCAACTAAGTTTCTATAGATGCTACTACCTACTTTTTTTGTTGCTTGCACTTACCCTTCTTCTAATCTAGATTCTAGACATTGTGATGCATAATGACCATGCTTATGAGGAATGAAGCACTTATTTTTACTCGAGTCCTTTACTAACTATGAGGTTGACTCCTCACTTTTTCCCTTACCCTTGCTAGTTCCTTTACCTTTTCCATTATTTGTCTAACCAAATAGAACAATGTTCTCATCAATGCCATTCTTTCTAGCTTTCAACTCCTTCCAAGTATTCCTCTTGGATACAATTATCATGCATCTTTTCAATGAAAGGAAGGTTCTCATGATCAGAAACACCTTTGACGAATTCTTCCCATGAATCTAGGAATTCATTCAGCGCCATGTTCACTCGGTTTAAATATACAACCTTCTCCACAACTATTACAAGTTGACCATGAACTTGTGTGCCTTGCATAAGGTAACTATTGACTAAGTCTGATTAGGTCATCTCTATGGATCTAAGATTGTTTCACAATATCACCTTCCTATTTATGTTCTCACTCTGCTAGAAGCCCACTAGGGCATAAAACATATCCTTTATTGTTTTCTTCTCGTATATAGAGGGATCAAATGATCCTTTACGATGTCCATGATCATCCACTTGGACTTAAATTTTGTCCTCGTGTGAACTTTCAACCACTGCATATCTATAGATGAAGGTGTTAGGGTCCTATAATAATAGGATTCATAATTTTGAATTGGCTATGGTTAGTCTTGTAATATTGTACATACTTTTTCTTTCTACAAAATGTTTTCCATATTAAAAATTAAAAAATGTAAAGAGGGTATGTCCTAAAAGAATAATCAAAGGACAAAAAAGAAAGAAAAATATAAAAAAAAGTGAAAAATATGAACCCCAAAAAGAAATAATAATAGATCTTGAAAGTGTGCAAATTAAAATACCACTACTTTTTATTTTACTATGCAAAATAAGATCGTGTGCAGCTTGTCAAAAATTCCACAATCCATGAGGGTCAAAAAGCATAATCTTGAGTAATTCATGCTTTAAATTTCATGTTGATAGATAGAGAATAAAGATCTAGCCAAATTGTTTAACCTTGGCAGATCAGTAGAACTTAGGTAGAGAATAATAATGAGCTCATCTGTTTAATCCGAGCCATTGGAAGTTACAAGGTTAGAATTAGATAGTTTACTTGTCAAAAGAAAAGGAAATAAAGGTTCTGCAAGCTCAAATGCACCCATTCAAGTGAAGAAAAAATGTTAGGGTAAATAAAGGGTAGGTAGAAGAAATTTTGCAAATGCACAAGGTTGGTAAGTCAAAAACACATTTATCATGCTAAATCTTATTTTTCATGTGCAAGTGGAATTGTGAGAAAGAAAGGATATTCCCCGAGATTTTTTACTAATTTCCCCTCATTTCACTACACCCCCACATACTTATCTGCTAATTTCCCCATTATCCCTTCATTACTTATAAATACCCTTTTCCCCTTATTTTGACTTTTACTCATTGGTTTCATACATTTCCCTAGAAATTACCTTCAAAAATCACTCCCCCTTCCTAAAACCCATTTCCCTAGTGTGAAACCCATCGTAGGTTTTAACCCCATACAAAAATTACCTTCATATGAATTCTAAAATGAAGAAAATAAACTATGCGAGAGCATAACACATAAAACACATATACACAAAGATTTTCCCCTGGATCCCAAAACTGTGACTACTAGATTGATTTTTCATTGTGTTCCTTTCAATGTTACAATACATATTTATACATGTTGAAGCATCCAATACCATGGACCAAAAACCATCGCGTCCAAAACCATGGACTAAAAACCATCATGTCCAAAACCATGTGCGAAAGCCATGCAAAAAACCATAGGTAGGTCCGCCCAACCTAATATAGGGTCTAAAAAATTTCCACGGGTCGCTGCCCTGGAACCCATAGAAGGGGGCTACCGGCCCCCATCAAACCCCCTAGATAGGGAGGGTTGCCACCCCCATATGACTTACTCGCTGCGCAATCGACGCAACGAAGGGGGGGCTCTACCCCCTCTCTAACCCCCCAATTAACTACATAGGCTAGTCATGGAAATAATATAACACAACCCAAAATTCCCCCACTTGTTGTTTTCTTTCCACAGGGGGCCACAGGAGAGCTTAGTAATTTATCCATCTCTGCAATGCCCATTTTTTCTCTACACCAAGAGAACTTCTCAGAGCTCATAGATTTTGTCAATTCATCTACAATATTGTTCAAAGTGTCCACCTTTACCAACAACACCTTTTTTTCTTCTATCATATCCCTCACA
The DNA here is from genome assembly GCA_031772625.1 of Pinus tabuliformis. Lineage (NCBI taxonomy): Eukaryota > Viridiplantae > Streptophyta > Pinopsida > Pinales > Pinaceae > Pinus > Pinus tabuliformis. The sequence goes on from CM062816.1 coordinate 2,012,017,148, forward strand.
AAGTGGTACTGAACATCAATGTCCTTTGTCTTTGAATGATAAGCAGGGTTCTTTGCCAACAAAATTGCACTTTGGCTGTCATAGTCTATCCTTATAGCTCCTTGTACTAACCCCATACTTGAACACAATCTTTACAACCAAACTGCTTCCTTGCTTGCATGAGTGGCCACCATGTATTCTGCCTCTCTAGTTGATAATGCCACTGCAGATTGTTTCTTACTCATCCAAGTGACTACACCTCCAAATAGGTTAAACACATACCCACTTGTAGATCTTCTCTGACCCAGATCTCCAGCCCATCTGGCAGTAACGAAGACATGAATATCCAATGCTCTATCCAATCCTGGTCTTCCTTGGTAGCAAAAGCCATAATCACTAATGCCGCACAAATACCTGAAAACCCACTTCACTGTTGTCGAATGCTCCTTCCTAGGTTTTGACATAACTTGCTCAATACTCCCACTACATGTGCAATGTTTGGTCTAGTACAGACCATCACATACATCAGGCTACCAACTACACTTGCATATGGAACACAGGACATGTCCTCCTCCTCTTCTTGTGTCCTGGGACACTGTTCAGTAGATAACTTTATACCTACAAGAATAGGAACCTTCACCGGTTTACTATCTTTCATATTAAACCTCTAGAATATTGTCTTGACATACTTCCTCTGGTTTAACTAGAGCTTCCTCTTTGCCTGATCTCTTTCAATTTCCCTACCCAAAATATAGTTTATAGCACCAAGATCTTTCATGTCGAATTTGAAGGACAATTGGGTGTTCAAATCCTGGATAATTTCTTTGTCATTTCCAACCAGCAACATATCATCCACATACAAGACCAGATAAATAACATGGTCACCAATTAATTTAAAATACACACAGTGATACGCTTTGCTTCTGGTGAACCCAAGTCACCGTATAAATGTATCAAATTTCTGATACCACATCCTTGGTGACTGTTTTAACCCACACAGAGACTTCTTTAACTTGTATACCAGTTCTTTCTTACCCTTCATCGCAAAACCTCCAGGTTGCTCCATGTAGATCTCTGCTTCCATATCCCCATGAAGAAATGTTGTCTTCACATCCATCTATTCTACCTCAAAATCAAAAGCAACAGCAACAGATAAAAGTAATCTAATAGAAGCTACCTTGGCAGCAGGAGAAAATTATCGCAAAAATCAATTCCCAGAACCTGGGAATAACCTTTTGCTACCAACCGAGCTTTGTATTTCTCCACCTTTCCTTCTGTACTTGTCTTCTTCTTGAACACCCATTTGTTGCCAATGGGTTTCCTTCCAACTGATAACTCCACTAGATCCCAAGCCTCATTTTTGAGCAAAGATGCCATTTCATCAACCATGGCCTCATTCCAGAGCTTGCCATCCTCTGAATCTCCTACTTCCTTCATAGTTTTGGGATCATCATCAGTAACAGATAAAGAAAATTTTTAATAGAAAGCAGATGGACTATCTGCCTTCTTTCTCGAACTGATCTTCTCACACCCAGAGTTTATGGCTCTTCACCTTCTGATTTCTCCTCTATTGTAGAGTCTAATTCTTCATCCTTAAGCTCAAACTCTATCTTCTCAATTTCCTTTGATTGGACTTCATGTTTAATAACATATTTCACCTCTATGAACAACACATATTAGTTGTACACAACCTTCCTTGTTACTGGGTTCCAAAGCTTATAACCCTTTAAAACCATCTTTATACCTAATAAAGATGCACTTTTCAGATTTACTATCCAACTTGGTTATTTTATCCTTTGGGACATGTACATATGCATCACATTCAAATACCCTTAGATGTGAAAGAGAGGGTTTCTTACCAGCCCATACCTCTTGTGGAGTCTTATCATCCAACACTGATGAAGGTGATTCGTTGACCAGGTAACATGTTGTCTCCACCGCCTCTTCCTAGAATTCCTATCCTAACCCGACACCACTGAGTATGTTTCTTTCCCTTTCCTTCAACGTCTTGTTCATTCTTTCTGCAACTTCATTTTTCTCAGGTGTGTATGGAGTAGTCTTCTGTCATTCTATACCACACTGCTTACAAAATTCTTCAAATACTGCAAAACTCTCCATCATTATTTGGCCTCAACACCTTTATCTTCTTCTTTTTCTGGTTTTCCACCAGAGCATTAAATTCTTTAAACCTGTCAAAGACTTTACATTTCTTCTTAAGGAAATATATAAATGTATTCCTTGAGAAGTCATCTATAAATGATACATAATACATAGACCTACCTAGTGATGGAACCTTCGCACGTCCAAACACATCATTGTGCACAAGTTCTAATATCTGTTTCACCCTCTTACCACCAGAGGGGAAACTCACCTGATTCTACTTCACATATACACAATTTTCATAGAAATCAAAATCCAGAGAGATATTACTCATACCTTCTACCATACATTTACCATGAAGTATTTGAAGGCCCTTCTCTCCAGTATGTCCAAGCCTTTGATGCCACAACATGGTCTTCTCCCTAGAGACCACTAGATTTTATGCTCCACTTTCAAGAACCACAAAACTGTTACACCCATCAACAACAGTGCTACCTTGCACCTTGTCCAGAGTTCCAATCCGAACTCCCCACATCAATACTAGTTCTCCCCAAACCATCTTGCAGGTATCCTTCTCGAACACTGTTTTTACACCTACATCATCCATCTTGCTTACAGAAATCATATTTTTGGCCAATGCAGGAATATGTATAACACCTAGAAGTGTTCTAACCCTTCCACATTGCAACTTCAAATTAAATTTTCTACGACCAATGATTCTAGCCTTCTTATCATCCCCTAAGAAGACATCACCACCATCATATTTCTCATACTCACAGAACCACTCTCTATGGGGAGTGAAGTGAAAGGATGCACCTAAGTCAATCAAACATGCCTCATGATCTACATGTGTACTTGAAGAAGCCAAGTACACATCCCCACCTTCATCTAAGGTGGTTTTCACCTCTGCGGAAGGAGCATCATCAGATTCCTTTCCTTTGTCAGGAGCTTTAGATTGACAGTCCCTTTTGTAGTGCCCTTCCTTTCAGCATTTCCAGAACACCACCTTTATATGTTTTCTCGGAGATTTAGATCTCCCTCTAGATTTAGATCTCCCACTCGGTGAATTTTTTTTTTTTTTGTTCTAGGACCATCCTCATACAGACAAGACATCACCATTCTGGCTCTCCATATTTTTTTGTCTCATATCCTCTGTCAGCAAGGATGATACTATTTCATCAAACTGCAAGGCAGTTGCATTGCTACCTATTGCAATAACCAGACTATCCCATGAATCTGGTAGATTACACAGCAAACTAATGCACTTATCTTCATCTAAAATTCTAATATCAATAGACAATAACTGACTTACCACAGTATTAAAATCATTCAACAGGGAAAATTTTAAGAAGCCCCTCTAAATTTACATGTATAATAAATGGGCGAATCTCCATGGTATATAGGAAAAATGGAAGGCGATTTCATCAATAATATGATATGTATATATAATTTTTTGGTGAATCTCTCACCATGCATGGCGAATATTTTACTCAATTATAAAATCTTGTGTTTATTGAATACACAAATGAAATCATTGCATTTCTTTAAAATATCTTTTGAAATCAAAATTACCAAAATTACATATCAATAACCTAGTGGGTGTAGGATAAAATTCACCCATGCCATTCACAGAAAGCATGAGAAAAAACCTAATACTATATATAAAACCAAGAAAAATTCAAATTCATTACTTCTAGGGACCTCGTAACCACCCTGCCAATACACAAGTATCTTCCTGTTTGCAATTAGAAAAATTACCCAAATTACAATCTGTTTACTTCAGCATTTGTTGGAAAGTTATAGAAGGATGACTAGTGCAATCAATCCATTCCTTTTAGCCCTGGATTTGTTTCAATTTAAAACAGAAGTATACAAATATACTTGTCCAATGTCTATGCTTTAAACATTCACCTTAAGATTTTTTTACAATATAATTTCCTAAGTCTATTTAATATCTTCATTATCATAACTCCACATCTACCGCTCTTAGGAGGATGAAATCTATTTATCCCTCTAAGCACTTGGTAGACCCAGAATTAAGATGGATCTAAGATGATAAAATTTCCCCTTTAAATAGTCTATGCTCACATGAATACCATGGTATTACCATGGGTCAATACCATGGGTTATCATAAACCTGGAGCTTAAAAATTACTATTAGTAATTTATAAAAATTAATAAAATTAATAGTTCATTTTTATTTTATCTTTTATTTTAACCAAGCTAAAATGTTTAACATACATTAAATTACAACATCCATTTTTACTCTTGATCGGATCAAATATTTTTTCACTCTATGCTAGTTTTCATATCACGATATTTGATACCTCTCGGGGGTTAGTAGATCTAGATTAAAGATGGATCTATGTTAGTTTAATTCCCCCATTTAAATAGGCTACATTCCCAGTGAATACCATGGGCCAATACCATGTGCCATTTTGGTGAATAACATGGGTCAATGCCATGTGCCATTTTTATTTTTATTAATACTAATATTAGGGTTAATAATGTTTTTTTCATGGTATTAATAACAATCTAGTCCATGGTATTTGTCCCTTAGTATTTTTCCCATAGGTTTCACCTAAATATAACACATTTTTTAAGTGTTTGTAAATATAAGGTGACTTATGGAGTAAATATAAAAAAATGTTTTATTTGTTTACCATACCTCTCATTTATTTATATTTTTATTAATTTACCATACCTCTTTTACAAATATGGTATTTGGCCCATAGGATTCACTTAAATAAAACCTCTTTCTTGAGCCTTCATAAATAGAACGAGGGTTATGGACTAAATATAAAAAGAGGTTTTATTTATTTACCATGACTCTAGTTTATTTATATTTTTATTTATTTACCATACCTTTTGAGTAAGTATAAAAAGACGTTTTATTTATTTACCATAACTCCACTTTACTTATATTTTTATTTGTTTACACCCTTGCATGTATATAAGGTGACTTATGGAGTAAATATAAAAAATGTTTTATTTATTTACCATACCTCTCATTTATTTATATTTTTATTAATTTACCATACCTCTTTTATAAATATGGTATTTGGGCCTTTGGCCCATAGGATTCAATTAAATAAAACCTATTCTTGAAAATGACGAATGGAAGGTTGTAACTCCTAATTTCAAGGGCTAAATTTACCTTTTTTACCCTCTCCCTTAAAATAAGGTGGGCTATTTGAGGTGATTTGTAAAAATGTACTATGATACAAAATATTCGCCCACTACAAATTTAAAACCCCTTAATTTCGCCAAAGGGCGAACATTCGCCCCTAAAAATCTCTATGCATTCAAATTCTCTGTCATCGAGTCTCCATCTTTCATCCTCGGGTTATACGACTTTTTCCGTAGGAACAATTTACTCACTAGAGACTTAGATTGCTACAAAGTCCCTTAACTTGTCCCACAAAGCCTTCGCCATAGCTTCCCATGATACATTTAGCAATACTGAATCTGAGGCACATAATCGTATTGTGCTCTTTGCCTTCCAATCCAACTTCTTCCATCATTAGACACTCCGTTGGTTTAGTACCTAGATCTACCACAATCCACTGATCTTTATCCACCAACAGATCCTCCCCTTGAGTTTCCATAACTCAAAACTATGACCATTAAATTTCTCAATCTCTATCTTTCCACTACTCACCATCTTCTTTCACCACCAGAATCAATCTCGCAGATATCCCATTGAACACAGTCTACCACAGGCCCAAACGAAACCCCTCAACAACAAAGTTGTCCCCTTGAAGCCAAAACAACTCTGATACCAAATCTAGGTTTCCCCATACAGAAATTACTTGCATACGAATTATAAAACGTAGAAAATAAAATAACACATAAAACACATATACATGGAGATTTTCCCCTGGATCCCAATACTGGGACTACTAGATTGATTTTTCATTATGTTCCTTTCAATGTTACAATACATATTTATACATGCCAAAGCATCCAATACCATGGACCGAAAACCATTGGGTCCAAAACCATGGAATGAAAACCATTGCGTCCAAAGCCATGTGCGAAAACCATGGACAACCCAACACCCATTTCCTATTACAAATATTACCTTCCCCTTTATTAATTCCCCATTTCCCTTAAAAAACTTACAAAACCCTCTTATCCTAAGTTTTCGTTTACTAGGCCCCGCATTATGTAATTAACACCCCCACTTTGTATTTCCCGAAAAACCTTTTTAACCCACCAACCCTTGGTGCAGTTAAAGAAAACCCCATCATATAACCCATGGTCCCACATTTACTAACCCGCTGCTTATATTGAAAATCTTGACATTATTGGTTAATTAATTACAATTATATGTAATTAAATCTCGGGCCTCACCAAATCCCTTTCCTGATTCCCTCCGTGCAACTCAACTACATGATAGCCCTCCGATCTCCTACCCCCATATTCGACAGTGTACAACCATATCACATGGATTCATCGTCCAACCGTTAACAGCTCGAGAGCATGTGAGATTCGCAGTTTTGGTTGGGCACTATTTTGCTACGTGGTGGCCCCAGGTTACATTGCATGCTCGCAAAAAATACCACCCGCCCTCCAAAAACGGTGCAATGGCACACAAAACCACCTCCCCGCCTAAAACGAAAACCACCCACTATTCGTTTAATAATTTCTACACCAAAATGTGATTGTTACCTATTAAAAGGTCAAAAAAGCCCCAAATTGCTCTTTTTGCTCGTTTTTCACTACAAACTGTTGCTGAGCCATTTATGACACCCTGAACCTCTGCGACCAATTTGACCACCTTCTGCCACCTAAAGATGCTCCAGATACCCAATTGAAGTAGCTAATTGACAGTTGAAGCCTCAATACCCTCTATACACACCACAAAACCTAGTTTTTATGCCAAATCACCAATTTCTGGGTATTCTTGGAAAAACAGAACAACCATTAAATTTGAAAATTCACAGTTGTAATTAAGTGGTTAATTAGTTCAATTAATTAAGAAGCCTTCGTCAAATTGAAGGGAACCTTATCTGTACATCCCAAACCATTTTGCAAACTGTAATTACCCTCCCACTATTACAGAACCTCTAAACCTCACTCCTAATACCACTCAAAGCCTAATTCAAATCTGTAAACCCAATTATGGCTTCCCAAACCTCTCCGGATGTGAGACCTATGAAAACCCCTCACCCCAACATTGACCACCTTGCCTTAGCAGATCGAGACTTTAAAATTAAGGACATTGTTTCCCCTACCTACCTTCTAAAGCTCCACTGTTGGAGTCAGGACAAATTTTTAAACCAAAATGATGACATTCACCTTTGGGAGTCAAATTTTCCTAAGTACTATTTCCCACAAGTACACCCTTTCCCAAAAATCATCCACTTCTACCAAGCTTGCTACATTCCCAGCCAAAGATCCATTGTCGCCCCTCACTAGCAAGTTTTATTCACCATCACTTCAAAATCCATTAACCAAAGGTTGCAAATCCAGCCAAGCCAAAATGAGATCCCACTTTCGATTGAAGGCCTCCTTGACCTCTATACCAAGTTAGACATACCCAAGAAGGCTCGGATTATTCAAACTTTCATCATTAAAGAGTCTCACACTCCAACAAATAGTCCTCCTTATGCTGTGACCATTTTTTCTGAGAGAGGCAAACAAATTATTACCATGCTCTCTTGCATTTTAGGGTACACCATAGATGAGCATGTGGATGAGGTTTTCATGGCTTTCCTTTCTATCTTTTGCCCAGGAAAGTCTCCTGCTATAATGTACAACTATGCTCAGTTCATAGTAGACAAAATGCATGAAAAATTCATTAGACTACTAAATGAGAGAGATTTCAAGTACTCTTCAGTTTTGTTTCATATGTTCCTCTACTATCAATCAAACAAGTTTCCAATTAACATACAGATGTTTGACACAAAAGGAAATCCAAGATCAGTCATCTATTGGAGACTAGTGATCCAACAATACTCCACCTTTTTTTCCTACAAATAATTCGTTGATTCATTTCTGCATCCTATTGTAAACATGATAACCAGTATCTATCACCCCAAGATCAGTCAGGAAATTAGAAGCATTTTACAGTTGGAAAAGAACAGTAAAGTGCAAGACTAGTATTTATACTGGCACCACACAGAGATAAGTATATATGGATGCCAACTGGTCCCCTACAAACTACCCAAATACCTTCCCATGAGGTTATTTGCATTAGAGTACTTTAGGCAGATAATAAACTTTGATGAAGTTAACTTCCTGGCAGCCAAGAAGAAAACTCAATTCAAGATGAAAAACTACTTGGGCCCCTTTATTTGTAATAATAGGGAAGTCAGACCATAGGTAGATAAGATTCTACAGTAGATGAAATTTAAGAACAATTTTATGTGGCAATATGACCCTCGTGGAGTCATAAATAAGTTGAGGCTCAAGGTCAAATTGGGCCCTTTCATAAACCATCCAACCAATGAAGATAGAAATGCAAAGAGAACCAGGGAAGAAGGTTCTAGTTCAGCCATGGAAACCACAGATGAACAGTTTGAAATTAGTTACAGGAAGAGGCCCAAGATTAATCCTATAATTGAACAGGAAGACACCATTGACTCAGTGGAAATCACTGACACTGACACAATGGTGGGAAGAATAAAAGGCCCATCAGCTTTAGAAGAAACACACCAACCCTCAACATCAAACACTCAACTTATTGAGAGACTGCTCAACATGGAGGTCTCTTCATTCACCAGGCCTGTGGATAAAGAGAAGGATATAAAAGATAGATACAAGGAAATTAAGTTGAGGAATGAGAAATTGAAGGCGGATACTTATGCCCAATACTTCAAGCAAACACATGCAAATCAAAACAGGTTGATGTCAGCCTTTGACATCAAAATAGGAAAAATGCAGATGACATTCATGCAACCTACAGTCCAGTAGCCAAAATCATCAACAGACTATAGAAAAATATATTTTGAAGTTTTGGCCAAGGATGGTCATCCCATTGACCAAATTGAGTTTCATAAATAGGTAGGTGAGATGATCTATTCCACCATGACCAATAAAGCTATGACTGCACATAAATTTCAAAGTTTGTTGAATAGTATCACTTCTTAGTACAAACTGGAAAAGACCTCTTCACAGGCCAAGGACAACAAAATCAAGTCAGTTGAAGACTTGGTGATTGAGCTTGGACATGATCCCAATGATGTCAAGGCTGCAGAGAAGTTGATAAAGAAAAAGAATGAGGATATTGTTGCTCTCAGAAAGAAACTGAAACTGCCTCATTCAAAGCACCCACAGACAAAAGAGGTCTTAGAAATCCAAACTCATCAGGAGGAAATGATGGACCTTGTTCTCCAACTAAATGATCAACTCAAGGAAATGGAGAAGGAGTTGACAACTTGACATATCTAAAAGATGCTAGCCTTGAGACCGCCACTACCACTGTCATTCCAACAGTCACTACAATAGTACCATCCACCTTAGCAACTTCATTAGCTCCTACATCTCCATTGGCTACAACACAACCAACTACCACAACATCTACATTAGCAATAGGTTCAAAACAGAAGCAGCTTAGCCAGGTGATGAGGCAAGTAAATTAGTGAAGACAATGGAAGACATGTCCATTCAGACCACAGAAATAAACAAGATTAGGGAAAAGATAACCAGTCTAGAGAATGATAACAAGCTTGCACATATTATGCACAAGGAAGAAGTTCAGAAGTCAACCAAGTTGAGTGAAAGGATGAAGAGCTTGGAGAAAGAATTAAAGTTAAAGGAGCCACTTGGCCAAGCTAAGGAGGAGTTACGGGCCAATATCATTGACTCTGTCAATGTTATTTGGCCATCCATTCAAGTAATTTTTGAAAAAAATAACTTAGTGAAAGAAGCTACAGAAGCCATATAGAGAGTTAAAGAAGAATTGGGAGACATGCTAGAGGAATCCACTAGAATAATTCATTTCCTCAACTCCAAAAGGAAATATGAATTGCAGGAGCTGGATATACTTGACAGGACAAGAACAATACTAGAAGTGAAAAAGGTCCTCGCCAAGAGGAATTTGATGTTAAACCTTGAGGATAAGTACCAAACCATGTAGTTGGCTATAGACAGGTTCATGGTTAAGTTCGACGTTTCGAGGAAGAAAGGTTTGCCAAATCCCTTGGTGGTAAATGCCAAACTAATGCCATAGGAAGACTACAATAGAAGGATAAGAGAGGTGGGAAGGGATCAGGTAAATAATTCATCTTTGAAAGGGATGCCTATTAGAAAGGTTCTATATCGTGCATTTGAGAACTTGTTTTACCTCCAGCATGAGGTAAAACACCTTTTTGTGAACATACCACTTTTGCCAAATATACAGAAGCAAATGAAATTTACAGGAACATGGTAAATATTCAATTACCAAATTTATACACATGGGAGAAGTTGAATGACTTACTATAAAAATATATAGTCAAAATATGAAAATTGACAGTCAAAGTGAAAAAGGCAGAGTAAAGAAAAAGTAACAAACCAACTAGATGAAAGAGTATCAGGTGAAAGTGTATCAGTTGAAATATCAAAGTAAAAAAGAACAACCAACGTGAAGACCAACAACAGGGTGGAGAATAAACAACAAAATGTCAGAGCATAAAGACAACACAACCAAAGAAACAGGGACAACATACAACAATTGAACATCTATCTCTATCTTCTTGCATGAAGATATTTCTTTCTCCTAGATTAATTCCCAAGACAATTTGGGATATTTTGTAAACTATTTTTGTATAAATACTTTATAATTTGAAGTATTGAGTGTGGATTGCTAAACATTTGTAGAGTTATATTGATTAGAAACCTGAGGGTTATTGTACCAATTTTTCAAGTTATCATACTAGACTAAGTAATAAAAAGATTGCATTACAAGATTCATGTGTTGAGCTATTACAGTGAAGTATTTTCTTTGTGAAATTTTTTATCTTCTTATGTATTACACAAACTTACATGTTATCTAAAGTCAATGAATTAACTGGAAATTTATCTCATAATTTGTTTCAGTACACTCTGTTTTGAATAATTGATCATTTCTATGTTTACTTCTGATATCAGCATCTGAGAATCCTTAATTGCTCTCCCATCCCAGTCGACCTCTTTCACTTCCTTCATTATCTGACCTAAGGAAGCCTTAATTACTCCTTGGATCTGATTGAAACCAAATTCATCATTCCATCCTTAAGACCTAAAATTACTCAACTACCTTGCCTTGTAGACACTCATTTTAGAACTTGCTCTAGTCATGTTTGTCTTGCAACTTGACCCGATAGCCCAATGGTAAAAGACATCCGTCTACCCATCTAAGTCAGTGATATCACCACCAAATCCAAATCAAAACCCAAGTATAATCATAGCTAGCCTAAAATCAAATAACTAAAACAAAGTTAAATCATAAAGAGAGAGCCCTCTCTAAGAATTAGGAAGGCTAGATCCTAATCTCCAACGTAGGTTTGTGGTTACATCTAATCATTTTTTTCTTAACAACTTTATAGAAATATTGGAGTGATAACATATTGGCGACGATACTGGGGACTGATCCTCAGTGTAATAAAACTTTAAGGAAATCTTAAATCTCATCTTTTGCCTGTTAAATTCATTTTAGAGTTGATGTTAAAAATTTTGGAAAAAAAAACAATTAAAAGATTAAAATTTTGGCTCCTAAAAAGACTCACTATACCAGGGCAAATCTAGATCCAAACCCTGCTACAATAGTTGATGACACTGACAAAATTTTAAGAAAATAAAAAAAGGTATAAACTCAAACAAGTAGTAGTCAATTAGTTAAAGAAAATTCACTCCCCAAAGAATTATCAAATTTAGAGGGCATTCAATTTGATCTGTCATTTGAGCTTTCATTGTTTGGAACCAAATCAGAAAATTCAATTCATGAAACTGTAATAGACCCTACTTTCATTCAATTCATTGAGTCAAAAAAGGTCCCTATACATCCTGATTTAAATCAACTTGTCGTGAATACTTTTGATAAACTAGAAGCTTTAACCTTGACCTTGATAATCCATATAGATGATGCCTATCTTCACCAATCTGTTGAATTAGCTGCCCTCACTGTTGTTGCCTCTGAAATTTCTGAAGAATCTTCAAATACTGTAAATACAACTTTTTTTACTACCACCTCTCTTAGATATCCACCATAGTTCATTCCCCTAAACCATTCATTCCTCAACTTCCCCTTCAACCAAAAATCTCAAGTTAATCTAGTTCATCTACACCCATTTCAAGTCCTTCTTCAAGCACCACTACTTTTCCCCCTAGTCAAACCAAAATGTCAGCCATGGCAGATAGATATGCATCTTTGGTCTTACGAGCACAACTTCATTCCATGCCCCAAGATTACCAAAGAAAAATATTTTTGTTTGATGCTACTGGTCAGTATACTTCTGAACATCATGTGAATAAAATGACTGACTACTTTGAATTGCATGAAATCGATGAGTTTGATGTACAAATGAGGTTATCTTCCCAAACATTGACACAAGATGTTAAAAAATAGTTCAAAGGTTTACTAGTTATTCATATTGCAGATTTAGCTACTTTTCATAGATTGTTTATTGATGGGAAAGAAAGAAAAACCCTCTACAAATACTATCTAAATATGATAACATTAGAAGAGCTCCTAATGAATCAGTTCAGGATTATTGTACTAGGTTCAATAGCATCTACAATGTAATCCATGTTAATATTAAACCTCCACCAGACCTAGCATTAAACAAATTCCCTGATGGTTTTGACACTGACATGTCATACCAATTAAGGGAAAGAAACCCTGCAACATTAGAGCAAATGCAAAGTAATGATGTTACTGTAGAAGCCAATCTATTTGCTAAGAAAGCTAGGATGAGAAATGAGAAAAGAGTTTTCATTAAAGAGTTGTTGTAAAATAGATAGTTTAACAAAGAGTGTAGAAAGAACAATGGATAGATAAGAAAACATGGAAAGAAAAACTCAGTGGGAAAATCAACAGCCACCCAAATAAGAAACCCCAACTTTAGGAAAAATCCTAACACTGGAAAAAATGCAATACTAGATCAACAAATTAGAACACCCTTCAATGAAAACTATGCTGAGGGTTCACAAAACCATGAAGAGGATGACACCCATATAAACCTATTAGGGATTAAAAATGAAGATGTTGTTTTTCTTACTCAGGAAGAACAGTAATTGTACATGCTGCAACAATTGCAATTAGAATCTAGAGAATCCTTTGACTTCAAACAAGGCTATGAATTTACTATATATGAGGTTCACAAACAATATAGCTGTTATAGACATATTTGAGCATTGCAACCCCAATATTATATGTCGATAAACTAAGGGCTCTTTAACCCCTAAAAGTTTTGTTTCATACCCTAAAGGATCATGGTCAACTGATTACATCATTCCCCAAAAGTTCCACCTGAAAAACCATCCAGAACTGGCCAAAATAGGACCATACTGACTGCTCCACTATCAAGGTGCGATGCATACTGACTCCTACACTAGCTAGGTGTGATGCATACTGATGAGACCTTCTGTAGGGTGTGATGATCAAGGATGGACAAATATCCGAGACAGTTTGGTAAGTGGATGCTCATGGAATCTTCTAGAAACTTCTCCTATGACACTTGCCTCTCTGAATTTTCCTGGGGATGAGTAAGAGATCCAAGAAATCTCCAAGTGGAACCAAAAACAACAAGTGGAATGACACTAATCAAAACCCCAGAGATGACTCACACCCTTGCACACGTCTATAAATGGATCCCTCATATGAGAGACCTGGACGCTGGAATTTTGTAATTTGCAAGGAAGTGCTGATAGTTTGTGGTTGAGAAAGAACATTGTATTGTTGGTGTGATCTTGCTTTTCATGAAGTGAAGAGGGCTTTGATGATGGGAGGATGATGCTGGATCAGACAGCTGGGTTGTAATTCTCCCTTCTATTTAATAAAGTTCTTTGAGTTTTCTTCCATGCAACAGTGCAATTGTGAATGTTATTATTTGTGAATGCCATTGTCTACTCATTGTATTTCTAATTCTGCATTGCTTATGATATAATAGATCAAGATTCTTTGATGATGTTTTGTTACTGTGTTTCTACAGGTATTCTCTAAGCGGGATAAGTAGGAGAAGAGTTGCAAGCTCTGTCAAGGGGGAGAGAGATCAAGCAAGGAGTTAAGCAGAAGATCTAGATTGGTTCCTTTGCCTCTCTCTTATCTATAATACATACAAGAAATCCCAAATTGCTTTGATTGTTTGTTTCTAGGATAGCTGCCAATCCTAGAGGGCTAGTCGATCGAAAAGACACTAGCTTTCCTGGAAACGAAATGGCGACTCCGCTGGGGATCGAATAGATGTTTGTTTGTTATTGTTGTTTGCTTTATAAACTATAGACGGAGCCTGAAGTTAGCCAGATAGCCTTTGAATTTCTCTTGCTCTGCAAATGCATAGTAGATGAATGTTGCTTCAGTGAATCTCCAGTTTAGTTTATGAATTGAACATTTGACTTACAAGCATTCTAGATGCCCTTTTGGTAGCTCAGTAACCTCCCAAGATCATTCCTCTGTACTTTTCTCTTTACTGTCCATCATAGCTCAGCTTACATCACTGAAATCAGTTGCAAATTTGAGCCAAAACCCACCTCAGTTGCGCTCCCTGACCCATCGCACTATCTGTCACTGTAAACCAGTATGCATCGCACCTCCCAAGCCTGAAAAGTGAAATTCATCCCTATTTCTATGAAGCCCAGGTGCGATGACCAACTGAGCCTATTTCCCTTCTTGAAATTTGGGGGTTTTTTCCTTGTTTTCAGCTTTCTTTAGTTGATTTGCTGCTTATGAATAGTGCCTCATTACTGAAGCCTACTTGCATTACATAGATCAGCCTCCATTGATTACGATTAGTAAATGTTTTTATGTATTTGTCCATCATTTGCAATCCTTTGTCGAAAAGTTGCTTAAATTGATCTGTCATTTTGGTACAAAGAGTGTCGTAACTGTCGTTTTGTGTCAAAAAGAGAAGTATCATCGAGTCTTCCTTCTTTGAATAGCCGATTGAACTTTTTGTCATGTATTTGATTTGATTTGTTGTTATTCGAAGTGTCGAAATCATTTTCTATTCGAAATTGAAAAGTGTCGTTTAGTCTTCCTTTCTATTTTGAAAAAGAAATTGTCGAAAATGTCACCTTGAAAGAAATATTTCAGATCTTTGCTATACTTAGTTTTCCTTTTTGGAATTTTCACATTAAGGGGAATGAAAAACAAATACATGCATTTGCATTTTAATTTAGCTTGTGTGCAAAAAATGATTTAGGAAAGTGCATTTATAATGTGCTCCTTGCTCTTTGTTTGAAAGATCGTAATTTTCTTTCCCTAGTAGCTAGGATTTTCATTGATCAAAATAAGCAACGATTGTTTATCATTGTAGATTGCATTTTTAGGAATTTCAAATCAACATCACGTGGTGAACCATTGAAAGGCAAAATTTTAAACAAGATCAACTCTAAAATAAATCTCAATGAACCTAACAACGCTTTGGAACCTAACACAACACATCTAGAGGTCTAGGCTAGAGACGTGTTCCAGCGTCATAAAATATAGTAACTATTGTTTTCATCGAAGGTTGAGTGATTCCTCCTCTTTGATACAACAAGTGCTAGCACAGACTTGTGCTCCCCATACCATCGAGCATATATTGGGAGACCACAATAGGCTTACATCCTTTATCCATAGGAAGCTATGTCTGCTGCCCTATCAATAGCAATGCACTGAACATAGCATTCGGGAAGATTGACTATCATAGATAAGTCCTTGGTAATTTATCTTTAATTTATCACTAAGGTGTATATTGCAGTTTTGCGATTGGTTTGGTAATTCCTCTGTCTAGACTTCCAGAGTAGTCACTTTCGTTCCTTTTCGACTCTTTAAAAGAAAAGGTCCATCTGAGCACTTGTTACTTCAGGCTCATTAAAAATCGAAGGGGACTAGAGTCATCTTTAGCTTTTTCTCGACTCTTAAAAATTGAAAAATCAAAGTTGCATTAAAGCATCATTAAAATTTATTAAATTCGAAATAACATCCCTATTCCTTAGTTGATCTTAAGTTGAGATAATGGAGTCCACCAATCAAGGAATCCCTTTTGAGGGGAATCCTAGTCCATTTTCTTCTTGGGGAAATGTTGGTGCTCCATATATGGCTACATTGTCCCTCCCGGGAATCACAATTGGCCTGCTAGTATGGCTATTCTCAACCTCTGTCGTTCAAAATACTGTGATTCCTCCACAACCGAATCAACATCCAACTGATACTGAAGTTGACCCTTCGCCTTCTTCTTCGTTTGTTTCTCTGTCCCTTTCTTCCTCTTCGCTTGGTGAAATCAGTGATGCTAGCAACCAGGTGGCTCAGAAGAAGAAGAAAGGAAAGGAGAAAAAGAAGAAGCCAATTCAGCAAGGGGGCAACCATGAATCATCTGTTGAAAATCCGTACACTGAAATTCCAAACCTATATCTCGATGCATAATTTGTAGAGGAGACCATTTTCATCAAGAATGTTCGTGCATTACTGGGATCTTGAGAGAATGGTCCCCCTGTTCACACCAACCGGTGTCATCAACCTCTGGTGATCATGTTGACAGCACACCATCAACTAGTAATAATGGATGGAAAGGAAAGGTCAAAATTCCATGTAAGTTATGTGAAGGGGACCAAACCCTTCCCCATTATTCTTTTTTGGATGAAGCCAAAAGAGTCTTGCATAACTATCCTGTTTCACCACAGCAGCTCCCGTCTAGATACAAGAAACTCTCCCCAAGTCCTTCACTAGTTGAAAATCTGACTGACATAACTCAACCGTCGGTCAAAGCACCTATCGCTAAAAGTGAATCTTCTGAGTCCATATCAGACCAAAATCAACAGGTCGAGATGGTAGTTGACCCAGTTGTACCCTCTGAAGATCATACCCTTCTCGAAGAGAGTGAGAATGATACCATTCAAATTCTTTTTATCACTACAGAGTCCGATGAACTTGGGGGCAATCCACCCATTCCTTCACAATAGGAAGAGAGTCCCCCAGTTCCCGCTACTCAAGGGATTAATTCAACAATTTATTCGGTACCCCCTCCAAGCAGTCTAGTCAGTTCCTTTGATTGGAATCAACTAGCAAGATCCCGTCTTCCTTCTAATGTACCATCCCAAATCATAGTACAAGTTTACAAAATGATCGTGTCTAGCACTATCATAGATGAAGGGGCATTAGTGAGTATCCTTTCCTCAACTGCTTGGAAAGCACTTGGTTCACCATCGCTTACACTTGTCATACAGAATCTATCAGGCTTTAACAAAGGAACGACTCGACCATTAGGGATCCTTCCTAAGTTACCGATAACTTTAGGAAGGAAAACCGTTCACTTGAACGTGATGGTAGTCCCAGGACCATTAGGTTACAATCTTCTCCTTGGACGTGACTATGTTTACAAGATGGAAGCTATTGTTTCAACACTCTTTCGAGTGATGTGTTTCCCGCATGAAGGCAAAATTGTCACAATTGACTAGCTTTCATTCCCCGGTTCAAGCATAGCTCCAAGTTGATCATCATCCCTAAATGGTCCTTTTGCATCGAGAGTGTCTCTTCAACCTTCATTCCATCCACCTGATTGCCAGGATTAGTCCGGTGAATGTAATGAATCTTAGGGGGCATGAACCCTTGTCTATTTGGCGGATGAACCCAGCTGAAAAGATAGGTTTCCCTGTAATTTAAGTGAATGGTCTGACACACCATTCAACTTTGTCTATTTGGCAGACAAAGCCAAGGAAGTGTTTTGTATAACTGCTGACAAAAACCATCCTACTTAACCACAGTGATTTCCATATGATTACTGGAGACTCTCCTTTTCATCATGCTAGGGGCATGCAACCCTTTTTCAAATTCATTTTTCTAGCTTTTTAGATTTTTAGCTTCTTAGGTTGGGTGATTGGTCTGACCCACCATTCACCTTCATCTGCACTACGAACGAAGCAAAGGAAGTGTTTTGTCTAACCGCTGACGAAAACATCCTAGCTAACCTCAGTAGCTCCTTAGATTTTTTAGTTTTTCTAGCTTTTTAGTTTTGTCTTTTCTAGTTTTTTAGTTTTGTCGTTTCTAGCTTGCATAAAAAGAAAAAGTAAAAACTGAGCATAGTTATCGCATGGTTTAATCTCGTTAAAAAATAAACCTACCTCTGAGCATATGTTGTCGGATGGTTCAAGCTCGTTAAAAAATAAACCTACCATTGAGCATAGTTCCCCACGGTTCAAGCTTGTTAAAAAATGAACCCGTCGTTGGTTAATAACCTTTATGATTGCCATGCTATCAGCCTTTTGAGCCTTGGTTGTGTTCCTGCCATCACCTCCATCCTTTTGGCCGATCATACGCTTCCACTTGATTGTTTACCCTTTTGAGGAACAACGTCGACAAGTGGTCCTATTAGCCAACCTCTTCACATCACCATGTTTTGAGAAGTTCCAAGCTTACCTGGAACCAGTTGCTACCCTAAACACCACACGTTCCTAAAAAATGAGTCTCCTTTAAACTCTTTTTAGACTCGTTAAATATGAAAAGATTGTCGATCTATTAGCCTTTCCAGCTCACTAAAGTGATTGGAAATGCCATCCCTCCTGTGTATTTTAATCTTTCTCGGACCTGAGGGATTACCTCATGAAAAGTTCAAGCGCTTGTCTTTTTGGCTTGCTAAAGTGATCGAAAAGTCATCCCTTTTGTATTATTTTATCCTTTTTCAGACTTAAGAGATTATGCTACGAAAAATTACTGTTGGAGTTTCCTTTTCATCCCTTTTCAAAATCTCTAAAAATGAAAAGGATCAAGTTGTCTTTGTCGTTAAACTCGTTAAAACAATAGTGACAAACTCATCCACCTAGACAAGAACGAGTTTCACTGTCGCTAGACTTGGTAAAATATAGCGACAGATTTTCCCGAAGGGCAAATTATAGAACAAGCATATTATCCTCCTCATGATTGACAAAAATAAAGAGGTATTGGTCAGCAATGACTGGGGAAAAAGGGAAGAAAAATTGAAGAATTTTATGGTAGTAGGTTGCCCTTGAACATGACACTTTCACTCCGTCGCCTTGATTGAGTCGAGTTGAGTTATTCCATTCACTAGTTAGTTCACCATTGGTATTTCGCAACATCCATCTGTTGGGGTTAATGCTACCAATCCATCTCAGTGTCTTCGATATGTTCAAGAGAAGTCATTCAGTTGAGAAACCACCATCCAGTTAATGCCCAATCCATTGCAATTACTTCACCCTCCATTTTTCATGATTGCCATTCCTAAACCTTGTGTCGTTAGATCATTTTCACCTCCAGAAAATCATTTGCTTCATTTCATGTCCTAGATGTGGGATACATTAAGGCCCTCCTATGATGGGTCACTTCTTGTTGACATCAGCTCATTATCCAAAAGGTTGACTTAAAAACACCCCTTTTAGTACTTTGAAGCTTGCATGCCTCAATGGCAAGTTTCTCACTTCCGGTGACAGGTTGACATCAATGGCCTTAGACCGAAATATTTTGTGTGTTGTTTGACATCGGATCATATATTCACACCACGTGAATTGTATTGTAGTACCTTGAGGTTCATTATCATTATTGGTGATTCCTCTCACGTCTGTTAATAGCTTATATTATTGGCTGGTAATCAGGCGATGTCTTTCCATGTTTGACTTCAGAACTTCTCTTCACATGGATCGACTTGTACATTGGGCGAAGATTGAATGAGATTGAAGACCCCAGATCTAGTTTCATCCATCTAGGCTGCGATATATTTAGGGATATAAAGACATCAAATGTACACAGAAGCTGCACAGATGGTCATCTAAGCCAGGGATGATGAATCTACATTTGAAGAATCACCAGTCTGCATATGCAGACGACTATCTTTTCTATGTACATGAAATGAATTTATAAAGTTGAGCATGGGAATGCCCGCCTCAACTAGATCATGAAAATTATATTATGATGATGTATTGTATTGTATCTTATACAGGTCACCTTCTAGTTTCGAAAATCTCGGAGCCTCATTTTAAAGCATTTCACCTGACACCAAAGATTTATGACTTCATGCTTTAGGGAGCAACAGTTATAGACATATTTGGGCACTGCAAACCCAATCTTATATGTCAATAAAATAAGGGCTCTTTAACCCCTAAAAGTGTTGTTTCATACCCTAAAGGATCATGGTCAACTGATTAAATCATTCACCAAAATTTCGACCTGAAAAGCCATCCAGAACTGGCTAATATAGGATCATACTGACTGCTCCATTGTTAGGGTGCGATGCATATTGACTCCTACACTAGCCAAGCGCGATGCATACTATTGAGGCCTTCTGTAGGGTGTGATGAGTGAGGATGGACAAATGTTCGAGACAGTTTGGTAAGTGGATGGTCATGGAATCTTCTAGAAACTTCTCCTATGACACTTGCCTCTCTGAATTTTCCCAGGTATGAGTAAGAGATCCAAGAAATCTCCAAGTGGAACCAAAAACAACAAGTGGAATCACACTAATCAAAACCCCAGAGATGACTCACACCCTTGCACACATCTATAAATGGATCCCTCATCTGAGAGATCTGGAGGCTGGAATTTTGTCATTTACAAGGAAGTGCTGATAGTTTTTGGTTGAGAAAGAACATTGTATTGTTGGTGTGATCTTGCTTTTCATGAGGTGAAGAGGGCTTTGATGCTAGGAGGATGATGCTAGATCAGATAGCTGGGTTGTGATTCTCCCTTCTATTTAATAAAGTTCTTTGAGTTTTCTTCCATACAACTGTGCAATTATGAATGTTATTATTTGTGAATGCCATTGTATGTTCATTGTATTTTTTATTCTGCAATGCTTATGATATAATAGATCTAGATGCTTTGACGGTGTTTTTTCACTGTGTTTCTACAGGTATTCTCTAAGCGGGATAAGTAGGAGAAGAGTTGCAAGCTCTGTCAAGGGGGAGATAGATAAAGCAAGGAGTTAAGCTGAAGATCTAGGTTGGTTCCTTTGCCTCTCTCTTATCTATCATACATAGAAGAAATCCCAAATTGCTATGATTGTTTGTTTCTAGGAAAGATGCCAATCCCAGAGGGTTAGTCGATCGAAAAGGCACTAGTTTTCTTGGAAAAAATAACCTTAGAAGAAAAAAAGAATATTGAAATTCCCACTAAGAAATCAATCCAAACCAACACTAAAAAGATAACAGAAGCTCCTGTGACAAAATTTCTACAAATTCTCCGTAGGGAAAATCAGGAGACTTCCAGCCCAAAAATTGTAGATATAGCTTCATCTGAAACTCAAAATGAAACTGTTACTCAAATCATTCCAAATAAGAGAATTCAAAACAAAACTTCTAAAACACAAACTGAAGTTACAGGTACTTAAAAAGAAGATAAAAACACACATACCACATTTGCTAATGAAGATCTCATCCAATCAGGAAAAACTTAATTGCCATTCAACAGTAAGATTGAGATAGAAAAATTGAAAATATCAGTTCCTTTGATCAAGCTAGTGAAAAATGAATCATATAGAGCACAAATCACTGAAACATTAAATATACGTGAAGGAGAGGATGCTGTAAACTTGAATGATGATCAACCTGAGTTATTGTTTGGTCCTTAAATAAATGGCTCAAATCAGCAAGGGGGTATTCCTCCCTTCTATAATAGCTTGAATGTTCATGATAAAATCTTACATAATGCTATGCTAGACTCAGGGGCATCCCATAACTTAATGCCAAAAACAATCATGGAAAGACTAAACTTAAATATCACCAGACCATATAAGGACTTGTTTTCCTTTGATTCTAACCAAGTCAAGTGCCTTTTCCTAATTAAAGATTTGTGTGTGACTATAGTCTGGTGCTAAGCAAAGAGTATTATGATGGACATAGTAGTTGTTGACATCCCATCGAAGTATGGAATGCTATTATCTCGCTCATGGGGAGAAAAATTACAGGGATCTCTACTATAGACATGTCCTATGCCACCATTTCTAATTTTGGTCAACAAAGGAAACTTTACAGAGAGACCTTGATGAAATACATGGTGAGTAGTGCATAAAAACCACAAAATTTCTCCACATACTCCATGCATTTTGATATGGACTCTTTCATCTTGTATAATTTAGGCAATGAGAAAAATAAAATCACAGCTGTAGAAGAAAAATACAAAACACCTGATAGTGAAAAAAAAATCATGAGTCCCTATGGAATTTAGATTTTGATGGCTCTGTGAATAGATTAGGAGAAGGTACAGGAGTTTGGATTCACAACATGGAAAATAATCATTCTGAAGGTCATCCATTTAGATTAAACTTTAAATGCAGAAACAACATGGCATAATACGAAGCTCTAATCTTAGGACTACAAATGGTTAGAAAATTTGGAGCCAAGAGGGTTTCTATCATGGGAGACTCATAATTTCTTATAAAAAAAATCAAAGTTGAATGCTATGTGAATAATCCCAAACTTAGCCAATATAGAGAGATTGTCCTAGATTTGATTCAGGACCTTCTCGAAACTGATTTTGTTGCCATTCCTAGGAAACGAAATATGCAAGCTCACAATCTTGCCACTTTTGCTAGTACCTGCAAATTGCCTTTTCATCCCAACCACCAGTACACTGCAGAAGTGAGACATAGGCCTATTATACCTAACAATTTGAAGTATTGGAAGATCTTTTCACAAGATTCTCAATTTTATGATGTCATGAATGCTGAAGGAGAGTTTCAAAACTATAATATAGATACATATTGTACAGTAGAGAATAACATAGATAGTGAAATAGATATAAATGTTGTAGATCTTAATAAACCCACTAATTTCACAAAAATAGAAATAGATAACTTAGAAAAGGTAGAAATAGAAGAAATAATGAATGATGATCTTGAAATCTTAAACCTTAAAGATAACTTTTTTCCCAAGGGATTAGTCCCATTAGAAGATTTGTTTGATTCAAATGATGTAGCTAGGAAACCGAAAATGGAGCCTTTAAGAGAAGATATAGAAGAATGTAACATAGGAATTGAAGAAAAACCCAAGCTTATCAAAATATCCAAAGCATTACCTTCACATGAAAAACTGAAATATATAAATCTGTTCAAAGAGTTTCAAGATGTCTTTACTTGGAGTTATGAAGACCTTAAGTCTTATGACACCAACATAATTCAACATAAAATACCTATCAAAGAAGATCATAAACCCTTTAAACAAAAGCTTAGGAGAATTAATCTGGCTCTTATGCCATTAATTGAAAAGGAAGTAAAAAGGATGTATGATGCCCAAATCATAGCACCCATCAAATATTCAGACTGGGTCTCTAATTTGGTCACTACTAGGAAGAAAACAGGAGAAACCAGACTTTGTGTTGAATTTAGAAACTTGAACAAATTGTCATTGAAAGACAGGTTCATGGTTAAGTTTGATGTTTTGGGGCAAAAAGGTTTGCCAAATCCCCTGGTGATAAATGACAAACTAATTCCATAGGAAGACTACAATAGAAGGATAAGAGAGGTGGAAAGGATGAGGTAAATACTTCATATATGAAGGGGATGCCTACTGGAAAGGTTCTATATCAGACATTTGAGAACCTGTTTTACCTCCAGCATGAGGAAAAACGCCTTTTCGTGAACAGACCCACTTTTGCCAAATATACAGAAGCAGATGAAATCTACATGAAGATGGTAAATATTTAATTACCAAATGCAGACACGTGGGAGAAGTTGAATGACTTGATATAAAAATACACAGTCAAAATATGGAAATTGACGGTCAAAGTGAAAAAAGGCACATTAAAGAAAAAGTAGCAAGCCATCTAGATGAAAGAGTATCAGGTGAAAGTGTATCAGTTGAAAGAGAAAAGTAAAAAGAATAGCCAATGTGAAGACCAACAGTAGGGAAAAGAATAAACAACAAAATATCAGAGCATAAAGATAGCACAACCAAATAAACAATGACAACATAAGCAGTTGAACATTTGTCTATATCTTCTTGCATGAAGATATTTCTTTCTCCTAGATTAATTCCCAAGACAGTTTGGTATATTTTGTAAACTATTTTTGTATAAATACTTCATAATTCGAAGTATTGAGTGTGGATTGCTAGACATTTGTAGATTTATATTGATCAGAAACCTGAGGGTTATTGTACCAATTTTTCAAGTCAGTGGACTGGACGAAGTAATAAAAAAATTGCATTAAAGAATTCATGTGTTGAGCTATTGCAATGAAGTATTTTCTTTGTCAAATTTGTTATCTTCTTATGTATTACACAAACTTACCTGCCATCTAAAGTGAACGAATTAACTGGAAATTTATCTCAGAACTTGTTTAAGTACACTCTGTTTTGAACAGTTGATCATTTCTATGTTTTCTTCTCGTATCCGGATTTGAGAATCCTTAATTTCTCTCACATCCCGGTTGAAATCTTTCACTTCTTTCATTATTCGGCCTAAGGAACCCTTAATTTCTCCTTAGATCCGATTGAAACCAACTTCATCATTCCAGCCTTAAGACCTAAAATTACTCAACTACCTTGCCCTGTAGACACTAGTTTTAGAAATTGCTCCAGTCTTATTTGTCTTGACACTTGACCCCATAGCCCAATGGTAAAAGGCATCCCTCTACCCATCTAAGTCAGTGATCTCACCACCAAATCCAAATCAAAACCCAAGTACAATCATAACAAACCTAAAATCAAATAACTAAAACAAAGTTAAATCATAAAGAGAGAGCCCTCTCTGAGAATTAGGAAAGCTAGATCCTAATCTCCAAAGTAGGTTTGTAGTTACCCCTATTCATTTCTTTCTTAACAACTCTATAGAAATATTGGAGTGATAACAGAAGGCATAATATCCTAGAAATCGGTCTTTTAATAAGAGCATAACCCTTAGTTTCTAGAAGAAAAAAATGAGGCACCATTAAGTCTATCCTTGAATATGAAGCTAGCTTATACCATATTTAAGATCCAATATGCAAACACCTAGATCTAAAAACTATTCCATCAAATAAATATGGAAACCATCTAACTACTAGTCCATCCTTTTGACAATTTATTAACCACTATAAATTATGGAGAAATTCAATTAGAACAAGGAGGGTTGTTGAGAAGCAAATCCCTGCCTTGAGTGAAAAACATACAAGGAAAGCATATGCTCAGCTTAAATTGGCTAAGCTTGATGAAATTGTTTATGTGGGTGATAGATGCATTGTTTTAAGGTTTTGATGTTTTGGATTTATTATGTGGTAGATTTTTACCCTCCACCTCGAGGAAGGATGTGTGTTAGTGACATATTTTATGCATCATATAGATCCAGTGCATTATTACACAGTGATACACCAATGCATGAAGAGTTGATGGATCACCTCTACACCCAACTGGGTTGCAAAATGCAACTTGCTTCTCTCAGTGCAACTGCAAATAAGGAAATCTAATGGTAGATATATTGGAGAAACTAACTGTACTATTAACAAACTAAGAGCGAACAAAAAACAACAAACACAAGCAAGAAGAAAACCATGAGAAACTGAACTTGGGATACATGATTCAGAACTGGATCGAGCATACTATGGGATCCATGTGTATTATGGTCACTTGGAGGAATTGAGATCTTGATTGGTCATTAGAAAATAAAAATCCACCTCACATGAATGAAAGATCACACAATCTAGCTTAACTTATCAGAGAATCCTGGATGAACCCAAGCCTTGAGGTATCCCTATGTAACATTGGCAATGGCTAATGTGGTTGTAGAATGAAGAATAATACCTGGAGGAATACTAAGCCCAGCTTCTAAAGTGTAGTCACATACACAAGGAGAGAAGGTTACTGCATTCCTGAAAAGAGTGAGGCCCTCTCTAAACTACCAATACAAGGGAGGACCTACTATATATACTGCTAGTGCCATGGCTAACAGTACTAGCAGTAACTTCAGCAAACCTCGAGTACAAGATATGGGTGTCGGTTGTGCCATATCTAATGATTTGGGTGATCAATTTTTTCTCTCAAACACTCATTTTGAGATTGATCTCTACTAATATGTCTTTGAGATCAGTCTGATCCAATCGAAGTGATATATCAGATCCATATCTAAATTTTAAATAGGTTAGGTGATTCCCAGCTAAACCAAGAGGTAAGACTTCACCCCAAGGCCCTATTTTATCTCCCCAAAACATTTTCAAGGACCTAAACTAGCTTAGATTATGAATGTTTAGCATTTACTGATATTCAAGATGAAAATAAAAAAGGTGTTTTATCATTTTAGATACTACTATATCTAATGTTAACACGAATGGCTTAATGATAGAAAGTTTAGTTCTTGAATGAGAGGGTGGGCATGTGTTAGGTCCCTATACTACTAGTGTAACCCCTTAATGTTATTAGTAAAACCCCTTATTATATTTTTGTGTCCATGCAGTCCCCATATTGTTATTATTGTGCCCTTACATTATTATTGTTATGTCGGCACTAATTATATTATGACCCCTTAGACTCCTATATATAGAAAGGAGGTCTTGTCATTTGTATCATCCAAGAATTTTTCATTTCTGTGATGTAAAGGAGGTTTCCCCCTCGAAGAGGCTTATTTATAAGGAGTTGATCTATCTTTTCTATCTTTTTGTGAGTTGGTTTCATAACATTTGGTAGTAGAGATTTGGATTCTAGGGTTTTACTGCTCCAAACAGGTCATCATGGAATTGTAGCTATAACGTTTTCGCTATGAAGTTTCAGAAGCTAAGAAAAAACCCATTTGAGAAGAGATCGGTCTAAAACTCAGGTATGAATTTTAGATCTTTTCTTGCTATATTTTTGGAGATATGATCTAAGGAAGTTAGTGTTTTTGCAAGCTCCAGAATTGCATCTCAAATAGGCCATCGTGGAATTTTCGCTATAATATCGTTTCTACAAAGGTTCAGACTATGAAATTAAACCCAGTTGCACTGAAATCATGGTGAATCTTGGGTCCAAATCTTAGATGTTTTCTCGCTATATTTTCGAAGATATAATCTGAGGAAGTTAGGGTTTTTGTAAACTCCCAAATTACATTCTAAACAAGTGACCTTGGGAAAATCATCATAACTTTCTCTTTGAGAAACAAATTGAAATTTCGTAAGAAGTTACAGAAAGAGGACAGACTTCAGTTTTCTGTGTATATTTTTTAGATCCAAAGGTCAAAACAGTGGCACGTGGCACATCGTACACATTCGCTCTACTGAAATATTATTTAATTAGGCCATCTTAGTAGATTGGGCATAACTCTTTCTTCAAGAATTAAACTATAATCAAACTTGTGGAGTTAGAAAGACAACTTAGAGGGCTATTGTAGGACACAAGTTCAGAACTTGGATATTTGAAATTATCGAGTTATAGTCATTGCAATATCAAGTTCCTAGAATCAAGAAAAGGTGATATGAGGAAGTTTGATGGCAAGGATCCAGTAAATTGGATACTACAGATGGAGAAATATTTTGATCTACATGAGGTTCAACTATTACAAAAGGTACATATTGCATCATTATATTTAGAACCAAATCAATTTTTATGGTATAAAGGGCTTTTTCCTCGTAAAGCACTTGTCACTTGGTCAATTTTCACAGAATAAATGATAGCACATGATGAGGATACAAAGAGTAGCGCCTTCTTTAGCCAATTGATAAATCTCGAACAAAAGGGGTCAATGGTAGAGCACATTGAATACTTTCAAAAATTGAATATAAGGGTAAATGATACTCCAAAGAAGCAAAGGATTGAAGTCTTCATAGGGACTTTAAAGGATAACATTCAACATGAGGTTCATCTTTTGGAACCTAATTCATTGGAGAAGGCATTCAGGTTGGCAAGAAAATTTGAAAGCGAAATTATGGAAACAAGGAATCCCACCACTCACGAATATAATTATGGAAGTGTTTTTTCTCCTATCCTTCCACAACCTACAAGGTTTACATGACAACAATTGGAAGAAAAAAGAGAAAAAGGGCTTTGTTACAATTTGATAGCAAATACACTAAAGGTCATAAGTGTGCTGAGAAGAAATTATTTTACATAGATTATGAAGAGGAGGAAGAAAAGGATCAAGAAACATAAAAGAATAGGATATACACTAGGAACCAACCCCAGAGAAAGAAGAAATGAATCCGACCATATCTTGTAAAGCATTGTCAAGAATTACCACTCCTCAAACTCGCAAGATAGAAGGACATATAAAGAAGAAAAAGGTTCTAGAAGTGAAAGATCACATCGAGAAAGAAGAAATGAATCCCACCATATATTGTAATGCATTGGCCGGAATTACCACTCCTCAAACTATCAATATAGAAGGACATATCAAGAACAAAAAGGTAATAGTGTTGATTTATTTGGGAAGTACCCATAATTTTATTCATTGTAAGATGGCCAAGGAATTGAATTTCTTCCTATATCCAACACTAGAGTGTTAACTGATGGTTACAACTGGAGGAACCATAAATTTCTCTGCAAAGTGACATAACATCAAGCTATCCATGGGAGAATATGTTTTGAATAGCCCAATTCTTTCCATTCCAATGCATGGTGCTGATGTTGTACTAGGTGTCCAATGGCTAGAATCCTTGGGTACAATAGATTTTAATTTTCAAGAACTTCTCATGAAATTTTCTTCAGAAGGAAAGGAAGTTGAATTAAGGGGTATCACAAGGAAACTGGGAAAGATAATCAGCTCTAACAGACTGACAAAGCTTCTAAATAAAGAAAATTGAGGCGTAATTGTACAATTATGTTCACTAGAGGTTCCCAAATAGAAATCATCTATTTCTCCATATCTCCAAAAAGTCTTGGACAATCATTCCAAGGTATTGGAGACTCCCAAAGGCCTTCCACCTATTCGTGATCATGATCATTCTATTCATTTGATTCTAGGAAGTGTTTCTCCAAACATCAAGCCTTACAGATATCCCTATGCCCAAAAGAGTGAAATTGAATGTATGGTTGCAAAAATGCTAGAGGTTGGTATAATTCAACCTATTCAAAGTTCTTTCTTTGCTTCAGTAGTATTGATGCACAAGAAGGATGGGTCATGGCGCATGTGTCTATATTATAGAGAGCTAAAAAAACTCACTATTAAATATAAATTTCCCATTCCTGTAATTGATGAAGTATTGGATGAATTGCATGGATTATTTTACTTCACCAAGTTAGATCTTCGTTCAGGATATCATCAAATATGAATGAAGCCTGAAGGCATTCCAGAAACAACATTATTGAAGAAAGATGCATTTTCATGGACTCTAGAAGAAATGAATGCCTTTGAACATCTTAAAGAGGCAATGTGCCAAGCATCGGTCTTAGCTACACCAGACTTCACAAAAACCTTTATTGTGGAATATGATGCATTAGGAAATGGAATTGGTGATGTTTTAACACAAGAAGAAATACCCATTGCTTTCAAAAGTCATCCAATCAAAGGAAAGTATTTACACAAAGCTATTTATGAGAAAGAAATATTGGCAAGACTACATGCACTTAAGAAATGTCGACCTTACATAATGAGAAAATCCCAATTCAAACAATATTGCCAGAACTTGATGAGGAAGGAAAAATCATATTGTAACCTGGAGCTCAGTCACAAAAATAAGAGCCTAACAACTACAAAATCGATCAATTTTAGAGTATCTCATCAAGTTGAAGAACTTACCGACTAGAGATTCCACATGGGAGGACAAGAATTTTATACAGAAGCATTCATAACTACTTAAGCGTTGAGGACAACACATTTTGAAGGAGGGGCATGTTAGGTCCCTATACTACTAGTGTAACACATTAATGTTATTAGTGTAACCCCCTTATTATATTTTTGTTCCCATGTAGTCCCATATTGTTACTATTGTGCCCTTACATTATTATTTTTATGTCGCCTCTGATTATAATATGACCGCTTAGATTCCTATGTATAGAAAGGAGGTCTTGTCATTTGTATCATCCAAGAATTGTTCATTTCTGTAATGTAAAGGAGCTTTCCCCCTCGAAGAGGTTTATTTCTAAGGCGTTGATCTATCTTTTCTATCTTTTTGTGAGATGGTTTAATAACAACATGAAAAGTATGGAGGCCAAGTAAAAGAGTGATGGAGTAAGAAATATTGAGTAGAAGAAATCAATAGCTTACAAAAAAATTTAGAGCGAGATAACCTACCAAAGAGGAATTAGGCATAGATAGAGGTGGCTAAGGCCATGGTGATACCAAATGGCATAGAAAGCAAACTTTAACATGAGAAGAAATGGTAGTAGTAATATTAAGGCATTCGGTGAGGGGAGCAACATAACATTATGAATTGGTGAAATCTCAAGGCCAGTTACTTAAAATTACTTCCAAGTAATATCAAGAAGTGGAGGACACTAGCATACTGCTTGACACAAACAAGGCAAGAAGTAAAAAATTGGTAAAAATGATCTAGATGATAAATGCAAATAAGGTCAATCATCAATCAGCAAAGGGAAATGAGTAGGAATTTTTCTAGCTGGTATAGAGGGCTCCCATCCATGGCACAAAGCCCCAATGGTCCTGGCTAAGAATGGAGGGGGTAGTGAAGTAGAGGCCATGAGAAAGTCAATTTAGTTGGCCAATTATCCAATTGATATTTGAATGTGGATCATGAGGAGAACAATAAGTAAATAGTTCAAAAGTAAAAAAACTAGGTGTTTAGACTATGTATGTCCAGTTTTGCTGTCAATTTCTACCATCTGGTAGATTGAAACGAGTTTCAACTCATGGATATCTGCTACAGATCATTGTTAATATTAGTAATATTAGGAGAAGAAAATATCAAATATTTGTAGTCCCACATCATATATTCATATTTCCAAGTCCTCAGTGTAACGTTCACTCGTGTCATGTGACTTAGCTCCATGGGAATCAGAGCATGGACCTACATAGTGTGCTAGATTACAAGCCACATCATAGCAACAGTGGTACCAACTCATTGACCCAACCACTAAGGGTATTTTCATAAAGAAATAATTTATATTATTATTAAAAAAAAATTATACAGATAAACGCGGTGCTTTATAAAGATATTTAAGAGATGGGTTTGCATTCTTAGGCTAATGGTCAGTCTCTAGGATCTTTGATAATTGACAATAGTGTAGTCACAATAATTTTTAAGTTTTGATCCATAGAAGAAAGAAAATCATATAGCAACATTGAAGTACGTGTGCACAACAGTAGTGAAATCAGGGATCAAATACAATAGGATGTCAATTTTAGTAGGCTTCCTTTCTCATTTATGTGTAAGAAATATATATCCTGAGAAAGATAAGAACCATATTTGTATTCTTGAGTTTTGAACTTGAAAATGGATTTTTTGCAAACTTCAAAGTAGAATCAACAAACTCATTCTAAGAGAAATGTCATAACACCAACTTAAAATTACAAAAATCAGTGAGGAACAATATTATTTAATGAATAATTGCCTCATAGAGATTTATAATTTCTTAAC
Organism: Pinus tabuliformis; assembly: GCA_031772625.1. Lineage (NCBI taxonomy): Eukaryota > Viridiplantae > Streptophyta > Pinopsida > Pinales > Pinaceae > Pinus > Pinus tabuliformis. Next base: position 2,012,048,752 of record CM062816.1, read on the forward strand.
AGTAATGAAACTTTGCAGATTTCATATTTGAGTAACCAATAAGAATCCCACTATAATTGCATCAACTTCTATTACTATACGCTACCGAGCCATGCATGTGGATCCATATCTATAGGTTAGGCATCTACAAAATTCTAAACAAACCCATTAGCATGGATATTTGAGGTTCTATGAGGTTTCAATAAGTACATAGGTATGGATCTCTTTGTTTATATTAGATGGATTAATTCATAATTTTCATAAGAATTCATACAAAAAGTTGTACAATCTTCAAAGCACAATCATCAAACTCCTAAGAGAAGTGACATAACACTGACTCAGAACAACAGAGTCAGTGAGAAACAAGACTATGTACTGAGTATAATTTCTTGATGCAAAACAACTCCACAGCTTTAGAATTCAAGTAGCCAAGAGAAAGCCCACTTGAATAGCATCATGTTCTAAATGCCTACCCAACCATACACACCTATCAATATTTATAACTTAGCCATCTGGGCATTTCTAAACAAACCAAATAGTATGATATCAAGTTCTATGAGACTCTTTTTTCAACAAAACAATCACCTAGGGATGCTTCCCCACATTTTGTGGATGGCATCCATAGTAAACCCATCAGTGTAGACTGTTACACCTCACCCTCCCAGACCCAGCCAAGGATATTTGTACCTACCACCACCTGCCACTGGAACCATTGACCCTCACCAAAGCAATTGAACCTAGGTCTACAGTGAAAAGCACAGTACTTAAACTAGCTGAGCTACCTTTTGTGGCTCCAAGTTCTACCAAGTTTTGCTAAGAATGTAAGCATGGATTTCTTTGTTATATAAAAAGTTAATGTACAATATTCCTAAGGTTCATACACAATTTTGTGTGATCTTCAAGCATAATGAGCAATCTCATTTTGAAGAGCAACGTCATATCACAAATTTAAAAGTACAAAGGAAGAGAGGAACAATATTTTTTAATGAATAATTTCCTTATATAAAGATATAATTTCATAACATATTGAGTGAAACAATTTCAATATTTTCACATTCAAGTGAGCATGAACAAGCCCACTAGGTTGGCATCAAGTTCTAAATGCTACGGAGCCATACACGTGTATCATTTCTACAGCTTGGCAATTCTGTGGCATCAAGTTTTACAACAATTTGTGGTTGCTATACAACTTCCTGAGGTTCCTATTTTGGAGCTAGAATCTCATATTTTGGTGGGATCTAAAGCTCCCTCTCAAGAGAGCACCACATCACTTTATCCTCATCAAAATTTACATCCCTTCGCACAACTATCATTATGGGTGATGGCAAGTACACATGTTAGTTGTGGGGAGTTTTTGTGTAACTCATAAATACCCCCAATTTTGCAGTTGACTAAAGCTTATTCCTTGATTCTTTGTAGTCATGGAAGTAAACAAAGGCTCCAAAAATCTTGAAGTGCGACACATCCGGATTTCTTCCCAAGAAAGCCTCCTCCGGTGTAATCATGCCAAGAATCTGATGAGGACTTCAGTTCTGCAATTAGATTGTTTTATTGCATGCCTCAAACCACAAATGCAGAGGTAGGCCTTGGTCATGCAACATCACCCTTGTTTCTCCCAAAATGCTACATTTCTTTCTCTCAACCACCCCATTCTGATGTGGGTTATGGGGTGTTGTCAACTCTCATAGAATGCCTTTTTTCACACATAAATTTTTAAATTCATTCAACACATACTCACCTCCATTATTTCTCCTAAGAGCCTTCACCTTCCTGTTAGTTTCTTTCTCAACCAGTGGCTTGAATTCTATTGATTTGGACAATGCCTCATCTTTCTTCCACATGAAGAGATCCAACACTTATGTGAGAAGTCATCAATAAAAAGGACAAAGTGTTTGTGTCTGGAAGTGGAGGTTATCAAGAAAGGTCCACAGACATCAGATTGGATCCTTTCTTGGACTACGTGTCTTTTGTTGTCCTGATGATGGAATGCAAATTTTATGTAGTTCCCCAAGGTACATCCTTTGCATACATCCTGCTGCTCAAGTGCTCCTTTAGGGAGGCTATATTCAAGGTGCGATGATGCAAATGGCCAAGTCTTATGTGCTAAAGTTCACATAAATCATGGCCTTGCACTTTCTCTTCCTTAGTGCTTAATGCAGAAAAATCTTCCACATCCAAATTATATAGATTATTCACACAAACCTCAATATTATTCACCTCTCTCGTGGCTATGTGTCTCAGGAATGTTTTTCCTTTGTTGAAGATCATGTCATAACCACAGTCTTCCAAAACTGCAACAGAAATGATATTTTTCTTTAGGCCTAGAAAAAACATGACATTCTTGAGCCTCAAAGGGGAGCCTGACTCCCTCTGAAAGGCAACTGTACCAATACCGGCCATGTTGTATCTTCCATCATCCCCGAGCTTGATGTGCATCTTGAGATCTTTTTCCTCTAGGTCACTGAAAAAATCTCTACAACCTGTCATGTGGAACAATGCACCTAATTCCAAGTACCACACGCTCCCCATCACTATGTTGGACATGCATGCGATAAGGGTAAAGTCAAGGTCGAACTGTGAAGCCAAGGCTTCACCCACTTCTCCTCCTAAGGTCTTCTTGCTTGCCTTTTCCCGTGGGAACTTCATGGCATAGTGCCTGTATTCATGATAGTGGAAGCATTTAATTTTTGACAAACCTTTCTTCTTTCCCCCATGGCTGGATTCTGGTTTGGTTTTAAATTTCTTCCCTTTTCCCTTCTCTCCATTTCCAACCAATGCAAAGTTTTCTTCATCCTTTCCCTTGGATGAGGTCCCATCTCTAGTATTCTGCCTTATTTCCTCCTATACCAAATCGTAACATAAGTGTTCCCTATTCAGTAGTTTCTCCCTCCCATTTACTTAATCTTGATAGCTATGCCAACTCTTGGGAAGGCCCAGAAGGGCTATTCTTACCAAGTCATCCTTTGAAATAGTAACAACAACTCCTGCAAGCTCATCACGAACTTGTGTGAACCTCCTTAGATATTGTAGGATAGGGTCATTCTTCTACATATTGATATTTCAAAGTTTATCGTTGAGAACCAACTTTTTGTGGTCACTACTATTCTAGAACATATTTGTTAGTGCCTACCACATTGCTTAAGGATTTTCTTTCACATGGATATTACTTACAATGTGGCCCCATATTCCCTCTAATATTATTCTCGACTCCTTGGATACAACTTTCTTCCACTGAGCAAGGTTTTCAACATCAGATTCAGCTGGTTTTGTAACATCTCTCTTGATGTATTCATGCAATCCATTGTCATCAAATACCTCCTGAATGCGATCCTTCAAGTCAATGAAATTAGATCTACCTTCCAAGGCATACTCTAGACTTATCTCATTGAAGGTCATCTTCTCAGCTCTTAAGAGATCTTGCTACACTAAACTACAAATTCGAACCGTCTGAGAAACAAATTTGAAATTACTGCTCTAATGTGAATCCTACTATGATACAATGTAGAAATTATGGTGTAGATTTGCAACTGCTCATGAAGTTTTTTGAAAATCATAAGACACAAACCTACTCTACTTCTCTACAAAAGTTAATTCACAATTTAGAACAAAAAATTAGACATGCAATAAGAAATCACACAATAGTGTTCCTCGGGAAAGTAATCTTCTAAACACTCTAATGCCTTCGTGCATCAATATGATGAATATATATGTATTACAATTGCTTTACTCAACTATGCACAACCTCTAAGTGAATAACCTATCTCTCTGCGCATTCAGAAGCTCAAACCCAAACTTTGTCAATTTTTGCCTTTACTTGAACCCTTATTTCCTTGTGCAATTCCTTGAGAAATTAGGCCCTTGTTATTTAGGTCTTTTTTCAAAATGGATTGTGCAATTCCTAAGGTTGATCATGTGACTGCATGCAACACCTGTATGCTTAAGACTAGTCTACAACTAATGCTACACTGCCTTGGAATCTCCACCATAGCTGGGGAACTCGAATTCGTTACATGCACTAGCTATTTTGGGCTGATTGATTAGTTAACTAGATGATCACTACATTTTACTAAAGTTCCACTGCACAGTTAGCCTTCCACTAGTTCCTCCAACAGTTAGAACTAGTTTAATTGAAAACAGCCTGAGATAATTGACATTGATTGCTAAAAATTAGCAATCAGACATGCTTAACTGAACTCTAACTCCTCCAACTCGAATTTATTGAGTAAAATGGGTGACACAAGCCATGTCATACAAGCTAATTCCATCCAAGTTGTGTGTTGATGTGGAAATTCAAATTTTCTCAATTTAATTGAGGCAAAATCAAATTGAGAATTTCTTGCTATATTTTTCAACAATCCTTAAGGTGAATCTAATCCATGTTGCAAATCCAACAAAACAATGTGCTAATAACAAAAACCAATGGATATAAGTAGTGTTCAAAATAAATAAAACAATAAAAAAATGCATATCAAAACACAATCGATGGAGACCCCGAAAAGTACTCCAACTATGTTACCACCTACCCACATTCATCGAAAGTGCCTCCATCACTTCTCTCACAATGTACACCTCTGTTGCTGACCTCCATCACCCTAAATCCCATTAGTTTTTGTCAACCTCGATCGCTCTACTTCTCAAAGATCCCATCAATAGCGTAAAGACAAACCCCTAATACTTTACCTTTTTTACTAGAGCCTCATATTGAAAATTTTAAGACAAAAGATATATTTTTTCGTATAAAATTCCCTCCGTGTAGTAGTTTTGAATGCAAATACATACAACTTGTCTCTAATCATAGCAACCGAGATTGAAGGGACAAAATAGTAATTAATGTATGCGAAATCTTCCGAGGGAAAGTTTTCACTGATCTGAAAATGGGGCACTTAGGCTTCTTGTCCAACTTACAAGAACCTCTCCCACTTCCAAAGCTTTAAATTTTCCCAAGTATTATTGATTAACCAATGCGGAATTAAAATGCTTGAAAATAGTGGTGTATGTTGGTATTTGTTTTTAACTATTCATGTGTTATAAATTGATGTGCTGAAACAGATGTATAAATAAATGTAATAGAAAATAAAGCAGCAGTAAAGACAAACACATAAGATAGAAAATTAATTAGGAGTTCACCCATAACTCTTCGGCTACATCTCTGTGAGCTCTGCTCAACTCAACTAGACTCTCTCAGATTATGGTATAAGTATTTTTTACAAGCTCTTGGCTTAACTCTTTCTATTTTACACAGAAACAGCAGGTTCAGACACCATATTATTCCTTGGCTCTTGAAGCTCTGGCTCTGGTTCTAGCTCTTGGCTCTTGGTTCTGGCTCTTTAGCTCTGACTCTGGCTCTTTGGCTCTGGATCTGGCTCTTTGGCTCTGGCTTCTCTCTGCCCTCTATTAGTTTACAACCCTCTTGGCTTTTCACTTGGCTTCCAAGTGACTCCCTTGGCTGCCTTTTTGCTTCTGTGCTACCTCCTTCACCTCAGCCTCCTACTTTGGCTTCACTGCAACAAAAACCCCAACAACACCCTCAACAACCAACAACCAACAGTCCTCCTTGTTTGTCTTGTTCTATGGCTTTTTAAGCCAAATCGGCCCTGTTGGTTCATTTCCGCTTCTTGGCTTTTTGTCTTCCAGCCACAGTCCACTCAAATCCCTTCCTTGAGTGTTAGCAATCATTGCTAAATGCCCTTAGGGATGGATGCCACCTATTCTGTAACGGAAGGGGCAATTAGCACTTGAAATCCTCAAATTTTGGCATTCTTGGCTTACACAGGTAAATGCACTAACAGAGGAAAAATCCGCAGAGAAAATTGTTCATCCAGACTTCAAATGTCCTCAAATCCAGTCTATTCTCCTATCGGGTCCACCTATGAGTCCCTATTGCATGTCACAAATGGCCCTATTCCAAGGTTTCCCCTCATATTTTAAAAATATGTTAAAACACTAAAATCCTGCAAATATGGCCTTGGGCGGATTTGAAATGATATTTAATAGCCTTAAGGATCCCTTTCGGGTCTGGTTTATCGCATCGGCACTTTATCCTTTGTATTTCATTTGATAAATGAAATACACAAATACAAAAGGAATTGGCATTTTTTGGACTTCAAAATATCTCAAATATCATTTATTGTCTCGTCAGGTCCGTATATATATATATATATATATATATATATATATATATATATATATATATATATATATATATATATATATATATATATATATATATATATATATATATATAGCATAAGTCGCGTATCGAGGGGACCCGGGGTAAGCCATATGGTGTGACTGATGCCAATGCTAATTGCGATCCATCGATATCAGAGATCGGCACATCATGTGTTGTGGGGTCTTGTCTTTGCCTCATGGCATCGCCGATTGCAGTCCTTCGATATCGGCAATCGACATGTCGCTCAGCCCAATCTCATCGCATGTTGTGCCTCCAATTGCCTCTGATAGCCACCACCAATTGCGATTAGCCGATCGGATCTGGATCATTGATCGGCCAAATTCGATGACTCCTGTTCATTGCCCCTTTGACCTCCGATGGGTTCGATTTTCACTGTTTTCTCATGTTTTTGCCTCTTTCCCAAAGAACAAAAGGGGAACTTCTTTTTATGATAACTCCTTCATCTGAAGTCCATTTTCGCCCATTAAAGTTGCGTTGCATTCAAAATGAGGAGATCTCTGCGATGAGACTATTTCCAAGAGTAGCATGCAATTTTCATTTTCCTCTAATTTACAAAGGGTTTGTGCTATTTGGAACCTTTTACCTCTTATATGAAGTCTTTAGACTTAGAGGTTTATCCCAGATCTATTTTTGGATCACGCCTTCCCACTAAAAGAACTTTTGGTCTCAAAAAGACTGATATATTGATCTGAACAAGAAATGAGAGTGACTCAACCTCTTCTTTAAGCCTTCTTACACTTGCCTTTGCATAGTGCCTCTGAACCAAAGTTTCTGACCACTTCCCTTCTTGGATGGGCTGGTCTTCTTGGGAAGAACTGTCTTCCTCCTTGCCTTCCTATAGAACTCCTGCTGAAATGGTTATAGAAGGTAGTTTGAACTTATCTGCCTTGATCATTGATCCAAGGTGGCTCAACAAATGTGAAGTACACCTGCTTCACAAAACTTTCATTTGTACCTATTTGAGAATCTTTGAACAACATTTTTTAACAACAACAGGCATACAGACAACAATTGGATGGACTAAATTCCTGCTTCAACAAATAAATCGATTTCACATCTTGTGAACACCTCCATTTCTTACATTTGCATACAAATGATGGACTAGGTAACAAGCTTACAAAACATGCCTTTAAACAAATGACCCTTCAAGTCAAGCATGTAGAAAAAGACCATTAGGACTCTTTTTCAAAAGATGAAACACTTCATCATTATCTCCATTTGGAGACCAAGTTAAATTCTCCCAAGTCAACATGGCATCACATGCATGTCAAAGCAATCAACCTTGCAAGTTAATTACACATACATGTTCGAAAACAAGGAAACCATCAACATCCCTGCGTTCATGCATCTCATGCTCATGCATGCATTTCATCCTTCAACTTTCACTTAAGTACACTGTACTTTCAAAGGAAAGGGAATATAATGTAGATGAATCAATAGGCATGAAATCTCAATCGAATAAGAACTCTAATAGTTCCTTACCAATCCCTTTCAAAGGTACTACCTTTGTCTTCACATTAGCATCATCATGTGAATCATTTTGAGACACATAATTCATGGACTCTTCACTTCCATTTCTTCCATCTTCTCTTTCCACTTTCTTCAGCTTTTGTGGAAGTATTTCTAGATTTAGAGTCCAACATTTTGCAGCAAGATGTCCTTGCTTATGGCAGTAAGTGCACTGCATGTGCATCCTCTTGACATCATGATTTTCCTTGTCCAATGGACCTTTGGCTTCTTGCTTCTTTTCGTTCTTTTGCTTCCTGTATATGGCCATTCTCTTCCAACATCTAGAGACATTATGGTTATCCAAACCACAAAAGGAACATGCAACTCTTTCCCCATGTTTATGTGGAAATTTATCATGCTTTGCACAATCAAAAGGAAAATGTTTAGAACTAGATTTATACCTTTCTCTTTCACCTTTATTGCCTTCATGAGGAGGTGAATCAAATGAATAAGTGGCTCCCTTTGGAACTGTTGGAAATAATACTGAGAGGGGGGGGGGGTGAATCAGTATTATTAAGCCAAATATTTCCTTTCTAAATTCCAAATGATATACGCTACTTCAGTTAAAACAACCCGCGTATATACGCAACTACAGATAAAGAAACCAATGTATATAAATCAGACTTATAATTTGAATTATCTTTCAGATGTCAGTTATTAATCTGTGATTCAGATGCACATAAAAAGTGAAACAGAGCAGAAGACAGTCACACGCAAGAACACAAGATATAAGGAGGAAACCCAATGTGGGTGAAAACCCCCTGCTGCAATTCATCTCTATCTTCTTTTTAATTAGGAACTTCTCTTTACAATGTCTTGTACTAGAGCAGACTTTACCAGTACGCAGGCTGCAACCTGCAGAGAGCTACAACTCTCTCTCGTTTTCCAGCTTTCCTGGAAGGGAGCTCTCAACCCCCTTAGTTCTTGTACTAGCTTGAGATACTAGTACGCAGGCTCCTACCTGTAGAAGGCTGCAACCTTCTCTTTGCTTTCAGGGACCTCGTTTCATTAATTTTCAGACTGGATCCACAAGTAACATCAATCAAACATCAAGAATTTCTGCATAACCCAAACTCCTTTTCACCAATCAAAAGCTGAAACAACTAAGCACTTCTCTGATTACTGAACCCAGAACATAGTAACTGTAATCAAACACCAATTCTGAACATAGAACACTGCCACAATAAAACAGAAGCAGCTAGAACATAAATCAAGACATATACGCTACTTCACTGTTAATCAACCTGCGAGTATACGCTTCTGTACCACACCCAACCTGCGTATACGCGTCTTTCATTCACAGAAAATGCGTATATACGCACCTTCAATTCACTGAACCTGCGTACAGATCTATAAAGGATAATTTATTCTTTTAAGCATTCAGACATTAGTTAGCCCAGATTTATAGATCAGGAGTGCGCCACATATAACAGATCAAAATCATACAGAGATACCAATGTTCAAGCCTTGAGATTTAGATCCATTAATAGTCCTTATCCTTCTTGCGCTCAGGTTCCACCTTCATTCAGATCTAGATCTGCACCATAACCCAATCACCCGTATTCTAGATCTATCACGATATCAGATATTCAATAATTCAGATAATCCCTTGCCACATGATCTCCTTCCTCTTATATAGTTTTAGGCCTTCCTCAATACCACAGTCCAAAACCATAATAAACCAATACCATCAATTCAATACTAGGGATCAACACTGTTGGCTAGTTGATTTGTTTATTGATTAACAATCAAGTACCACATTAAATTGTCAACCTGGGAAAGTATTTTATTTCAAAGGCTACCACGTACTGTATGTACTTAACTCTAAAAGCATTAAAAAGCTGTAGTATACGTAATTCTCACGTTATGTGATAACAGTGTACTGTAAAGATAAAATGAAAGCAGTTAAATTAAGATGACAAATCTGAAAAGAAAAGTGATGGATGCTCTGTTATCAGAGGATCAGGACCCTATACTCCAAATAAGGACATTCACCACCTGCCCCTGTAACCAGATTGCTAACACACACTGCAATTCTAATTCACCGGTGAAGTACAGTTTCAAACGATTAACAAAACAGAGTGCCAGCAAAAAGGAAACTATCAGAGATAATGCTACAGAATCCAAAACAGAGTACCAGCATAAAGAAATTACAAAACACACTTACACACTTGACAGAAAAGTAAATGGGTGAATCTTGTGAGGAAGGTGGGCCCAGTCCCTCTCACAAGATTCCCCAGAATGCAAATACTAGATTAGATGCTCAGAACAATCTTCTATTCATCTGCCAAAAGATTCAATTACAATGAGAGTTCAGACTTTGTTGTTGTCTTCCAAAATTCCCCTTACAAAACTATTTTCTCCCCTTTTTCCAATATAAATGTCTCCTCTTTATAGAGGAGACATCTATTACAATAGATTATCACATCTCATTCAGTTAGATCTTTCTGTCAAAAATAAGAGTTACAGGATACTGTTACAATAATGTATTCTTTCTTGGGCTTCTTGCTGTTACAGCTGGTAACCGAACTTTGACCGTCTTCTTGGGATTCTCGCCTTATCCTTCGCCGTTTCCCCATGGTTGCTGATTTAGTAAACCCGTGTTGTTTTTGATATTTTAGCAACTGTGTTTGCCCTTTTTGGACAGTTGCTGATCATGCTGCGTCAGCGCGGAATTTTGGCCATCTTCAGATAGTTGCCGTTTGTTGTTTCCAGTTGTTGCAAAATATCATTCCCCCGCTTTAGATAGTTGCCGTTGCTGGCTGTAGCAACTTCGTAGTTGCTGCTTCTGGTGTTGCAGCAACTGCGTAGTTGCTGTTTCTGGTGTTACAGCAACTGCGAATTGTAATTCCTGCAGACTTTAGACAGTTCCACGGTTACTTGGCACTTAGTTAGCTTTTCCAAAGATAAATATAAAGATAATCATGAACATGTAATGAACAATTAAACATATAGATATGCGGAGAATTACTTCATACCTTGGGGTGATTAAGTCATCATGTAATCAAGGCTTACAACTATTGAACTGAAAAAGGATAATATTATGGCCAAAATATAAGGTCAAAAATGGTCAATTCTGAATCCTAACATCCCCCCCAACTGAAGAGATTGCATGTCCTCATGCAATGCTTACTCTGAGTCTGAATCAGAGTACTGGGATGAACAGTGTAGATTACTGAGACAATAGTTATAAGAAGTGGCATCAAACTTATCTCTGAACCCACAGACAGTCTGTATTTGCCTCCATGCTGCTGCTTCTTCCTTTTTGGATGATCCAAATTGACCCCTGTATTGTTCACCAGATAACCATAGAAGTGGAAATTTAAATCTGTAGCCAATCCAATTCTCAGCACAGTATTGCATGCATCTAACATAGTAAGGTACCCTTGAGAGTGCTACCTGTAAATTTGGTGGATTATAAGGGTGATATTCCTGCCTCTCCTTGGGGCAGTTTTCCCAGAACAAGTTATTTGCCTTGACAGCCAAGGGAGCCTTAGTCCTTACATAGTGTTGACAGTCTCTCAAAACTACTGCTTGTAGTTGCCTGACGTGGTCCTTCATTTCAGGATCACTTATCATTCTCTGATGTTGTGCAATGAAGGTGGCTGCGTTCTGAGGTTCATCCCTAATCCCAGAAGACAATTCTGTTCATTATGTTGAGCTGAGGTAAAAGCGTTCTGCCATGTAAGTTGGTTAGCTAAAAAGGAGATGAAAGCTCTCAGTTGTATGTCGCCAACCACAGGTAGCATATTCATGTTTCTTTCTTCGGTCATGGCTTCATTATGGAGATACAGTTCATATAACAAATTTTGATCATTTTTAGGTGCCTCTGCAAAGGTTTGCATAAATTGCTCTGATGTGACTACCTGATGAGGTCTACCTTCTTTGACAACCTTTATCTGTAAGAATGTGAGTCTTTCCCTCAAAAATGTTGCATAATTGAAAGAGGGTTTCCTTGTGGCAAGTATTCTTTGGAATAACTCAAACATCTGGGACAATCTGGCTTTTAGTTCCTTAATCTCTTTATACTGAGCTCTACACTGCTCAAGTGCTTCCCAGTTCTTATATGCATAATTGAACCAGGTCCCCTTTTGCTGTTGGAATGCTTTGCCTTGTGACAGCTCATATTCTCCCCACCATTTTCCTTTTAGTTCTTGAAAACTATTTGTTTCTGTGCATGCATCACTCACAGAGGGAAGTTCTGTTTGTGTAAAGGCATCAACAAGGGTAATCTGCTCTGTGATAATTGGAGTAGGCCGGGATGATCCAATGTTTTCCTTTCCATTTCCAGCTATTGTTTCTTCTTCATGTTCTATATTCTGTACTGATTCCTGTGTATTTGATTCCTCTTCTTGTTCTGTGGCGATTTGGGTAGGCCGGGGTGAGTCTATGCCTTTTTCCTCGTTTCCTCCTGTTTCCTGTGTAACTGCTTCCTCTTCTTGTTCTATGGCGATTTGGGTAGGCCGGGGTGAGTCTATATTTTCTTCTTCATTTTCTTCTTTTTCTATGGCAGTTTGAATAGGCCTGGGTGAGTCCATATTCGCTTCTTCATTTTCTTCTATTTCCATGGCAGTTTGAATAGGCCTGGGTGAGTCCATGTTCTCTTCTTCATTTTCTTCTTTTTCCATGACGGTTTGAATAAGCTTGGGTGAGTCCATGTTTTCTTCTTTGTTTTCCTCTGTAACCATTTCTTCCTCTTGGGTAGGCCGGGGTGAGTCTATGCCTTTTTCCTCATTTCCTGCTGTAACTTCTTTTTCTTCTCGTTCCATGGCAGTTTGAATAGGCCTGGATGAGTCCATGTTTTCTTCTTTATTTTCTTCTGTAACCATTTCTTCCTCTTGGGTAGGCCGGGGTGACTTTTCCTCTTCTTTATTCTCTGTTACCTCCTGCATAGTTTCTGGAGAATTTGCTGGTTCTTGTGTTTTAGCAAGTTCTTCTATTTGCTCCCGTGCAGTTTCTGGAGAGCTTACTGGTTCTTGTGTGTCAGTAAGTTCTTCTGTTTGCTCTGGTGCAGTTTCTGGAGAGCTTACTGGTTCTTGTGTGTCAGTAAGTTCTTCTTTTTGCTCTGGTGCAGTTTCTGGAGAGCTTAATGGTTCTTGTGTGTCAGTAAGTTCTTCTCTTTGCTCTGGTGCAGTTTCTGGAGAGCTTACTGGTTCTTATGTGTCAGTAAGTTCTTCTTTCTGTTCCTGCACCATTTCTGGAGAGCCTGTTGGTTCTTGTGTGACAATAGGTTCTTCTGTCTGCTCCTGCACCTTTTCTGGAGAGCGTGTTGGTTCTTGTGTGACAACAGGTTCTTCTTTCTGAGCGGAGGGTTGTGGTGTTTCCATCTGTGTAGCAACAGGTTCTTTTATTTCAACCACAACAGCAGGGTCTTCATTCATTGGTTCTGCCACTATCTTGTATCCTGCTTGAGTATATATGTCACCACAACTGGTACACACATATTCATTGTCCTTACTCTTCTCTGTTGCAGATGCTACTCGTGCTAAAATATGCAGGCTAAATTCATTTTGATAGGCTTCCTTGACCCTTATAATTTCCTCCTGGTAGTCCTGAATTTGAGCTTTTAAAAATTCAATTTCTTCCTGCAGAGCCGATATGGTGGGCTGAGCTTGTGGAGCAGCAGGTTCCATTGGAGGCAGAGGTTGTGTTTCAACATTAATTTGATCCTTTATACCTTCGACAGGTGGTTCTTGTGTGTCACCTGGGGTAGTGGCTGTTTCTTGTGTTGCAGCTTCTTGGCCAATATTACCTTGGGTGTCGGCAGCTGGTTCTTGTGTGTCAGTTGCCTTAAAATATGATGTCACGAAACTGTGAACACTCTGCATCTCAGCCTCCGAGGGTGAGGGAGAGGAATTTCTAGGGCTGGTGGTAATGCGGGTTTTTAAGGTGATGGGTGGTGAACTGGGAGGGGTGTGACTAGGAGATTCAGCTATTGCAGACGACCGAGTCCTTTGCTTGGGTAGAGAAACAGGGAATTCAGACATTTTTCTTTTCAAGCCGGCTTTTTTTTAAGATAGGGACAGTGGCAGAAATAGTAGCTGCTTTAGCCGAAGCCCTGGTTCTTCTTCTTTTTGGTGGGGTTTCAATTTTCCTCTGCATTTTTCGTTTGAGCAGGGTAATAGGGATATTATCATCAGAGTCATCGGTAGAAATACCAAGTATGGGAATGGATGGATTGGTTCTATTAGGGGATGGGGTTGTTTCCGCGGGTATTTCTACTGCTGATTGTTCATTTTCAGCAACTTGTGGGGGTGTTTGCTGGAGGACTTCTTTGGGAATTTGTTCTGGAATGTCGTCTGCTTGCTGAGGGATTTCTTCAGGTATTTGCTCAGGAATATTTTCTGTTTGCTGAGGGATTTCTTCAGGTATTTGCTCAGGAATATTCTCTGTTTGCTGAGGGATTTCTTCATCTTGCTGAGGTATATCTTCAGCTTGGTGAAGAATTTCCTCTTCTTGACGAGGGATTTCTCGTTCTAGCTGGGGAATTTCTGCCTCCTGATGGGGATTAATGGGGGGTGGAGGGTTATTTAAAGCGAGGCCTCTATTTATGAGCAATCGAGCTAGACGATGGTGTTTTAAGGAAAGAAGCAGACGCTTTGCATTGACAGTGTAACGTGACATATTTTTAAGACATCCCAATAAATAATATGGCATATTTATCAACCGACCATTCCTCAAATGATTCAATAAGACGAAATCGTGCTGGTAAATTACCTGGTACCGGCCTTCGCACATCAGGTATTGCTTCACGAATTCAGTAACTTTCAGCCACGGTTGAGGCAATGACTAAAGTGCCACACCTCTGCCCTTCGGTTCCATCTGCTCGCCTGGTTGAAGAAAATCCTGCTGCGCATTAAGGATCAAGTGCTTCCTGCTGAACCACCTTATGCCATTAGCTGGTAGCCCGGTAACTTGGGCTATGACTTCCTCCGTGACTGGGATTTGGACTCCTTGAACAACAGAAAATCCTTCTGTTAAATTGCATGCAAACTCGAGGACTTGCTGCGCGTCGAAGTCTGGAAGTCTCCTGAAATAATCTAGCCATCCCGCTTGCAGAAAGATTTGATAAACTTCGGGATAGAGCTCAAGAAGTGCTGTTGTGCCAGGTTCATGTGTGATGAGATTTCCTCCCATAGCTGCTGTTTCAGTGAATTTCACAGTTCAGAGCCGAGTTTCCGAATTCAGTTCAGAGTAAACCGTTGCAAATGGTAACATGCCGTGATAAGGTGACTTTTACATATTACCGGGAGAGTTAAGGGCGGTGGCAGTTGGCGTAGTATGAAATTATGAAATCGCTTTGGTAATCCCCCCCTTTCTATGCGTAAGTGATATGATTGGAAGTACAATTATTTGGTAGTCCTATCAGCTTCTCCGCATTAACTATTATTTAATGTCCATACATAATCATGCGTACCTTTATGTTTTACCTTTTTGGTTGCTGCGTCAAAAAGTCTTGTCTTATCTTTTGCTAGATCATAATGATTACCACGGATCTAAGAGCATGAGAATACCTGTGATTTTTTATAATAATGATGGGAAGTGATAGTGGAGTATCGTAATCATCACAAGAAGTGGTGTATTTTATAAAAAAGTCGTTTCTTGGGGCTGAAGTGGAGAGACTGGTATTTTTATAAATGAGAGGATTGCTAAAAAGGTATTATGGAATCGGGAAGTGGTGTTGCAGCAACAGGGCTTGGTGTTGCAGCAACGGGAAAAGATGTTGTAGTAACATGAAAAGGTATTGCGGCAACGGGAATTGGTGTTGCAGCAACAGGAATTGGTGTTGCAGCAACGGGAATTGGTGTTGCAGCAACAGGAGTTGGTGTTGCAGCAACGGGAATTCCAAGTCCGCAAAGTGATTCCTTTAAAGCTTTCATTCTCAGCTATTTTCCACAGCTCCAATCTGCAAAATACTGAAATATAATATGGTAACCCTTGGCAGGGATTATTAGTAATTAAAAAGAATATCTATCCTTAAAAAAATGCATAAATAAACAGAAATTTAAGTGCTTTGAGGAACAGCAAGTTCCCCTGGAAAAGAATACTGTTTAATTGCCATGCAAGTGGCTTTAAAATCTTCTTTAGAAACAGGCCTCTGATATAAACGGAGTCGATAGCCATTCACTAGTAATGGTGTTCTGCTTCCATCAATTGTTAAAAGTCTAACTGTCCCATTTGGAAAAACAACATCCACTTCATAAGGCCCTAACTACCTTGTTCTTAACTTACCTTCAAAATTCTCAAAACGAGAATCATAAAGTAGAGCCCAGTTAGCTTTCTGGAACTGCTTTTGCTTGATGGTTTTGTCATGCCACTTACTTCTTTGTTGCTGTATCATGGTTGTGTGATGGATGGCATCCAGTCTTTTCTCGTCCAATTCTTGAAGTTGCAGTAACCTGGCTGTCTGTGCATCAGTCAAATCAAGATTAACAGCTAAAGAAGTTCTTAAAGTTTTGATCTCAAACTCTACAGGGAAAATAACATTTTTTCCAAAAACTAATTCATAGGGTGAAAAGTCTGTAGTATTCCTCCAAGTAGTTCTATAGGCCCATAATGCCTCGGGCAACCTTTGAAACCAGTCCCTTCTATTCTCCTTTATTGTTTTTGTTAGGATGGCTTCTATGACTTTATTGGTGCTTTCTACCTGCCCATTTGCTTGGGGGTGATAAGGTGTAGTCATTTTGTGCTTAATATGATATTTCTGAAGTGTATTTTTGAAGCCATGAGAGTTGAAAGGAGGTCCTCCATCTGTGACTAATTCTCTAGGCAGTCCAAATCTAACAAATATTTCTTCAAATAAAAATGTTAGTACTGCCTTCATTAGCTTTAATGAGTGCCTTAGCTTCTACCCATTTAGTCATGTAATCTGTGCATACTAATATGTACACTCTTTGATTGGATGGAGGATTAATGGGACCTATGAAGTCTAATGCCCATTTCTGAAAAGGTTCAAGAATTACCTGGGGATTGAGTGGCATTTCATCCCTGTGATTAGGCTGGTCCATTCTTTGACAGCTATCACAGGCCTTGACATATTTTCTAGCATCTTTGAAGAGTGATGGCCAATAATAACCCATTCTGAGTACCTTGTGTGCTGTTCTTTTATCTGCAAAATGTCCTCCACAAGGGCCATCATGACAAGCTTTTAGTACATCATAAATTTCATCTTCACCAATGCACCTTCGGATTTCCTGATCGATTCCTGTATGGAAAAGACACCCGCTTATCCAGCTGTACCTAGCACTTTGCTGAATGATCTTTCTTCTTTCCCTGTGTGATAGGTGTGATGGTAATTTTCCTGCAACTAGATAATTGGCAATGTCTGCATACCAAGGTGAGTGAGCAGATACTGCAAATAAATATTCATCAGGAAAAGAATCATCTACTGGAGCATTTTCATCAGTTTTTAATCGAGAAAGGAAATCAGCAACTACATTTTCTTTCCCTGGCCTATCTACAATTGTGATGTCAAATTCTTGTAATAATAACAACCATCTGGTGACTCAGGCATTTGTAACTGATTTATTCATCAAATATTTAATGGCTGAGTGATCAGTATGCACAAAAGTAGTGTAGCCAGTAATATAATGTCGAAATTTATTGATAGCATAAATAACTGCTAGAAATTCCTTCTCAGTAACTGTATAATTCAATTCAGCTGGTGTCATATTCTTACTGATAAAATAAATGGCATAGGGAAGATTATTTTCTTCCTGACCCAAGACAGCTCCAATTGCAGTGTCTGAGGCATCAGAGGATATATGAAAGGGTAGTGCCCAATCAGGTCCTCTCAAAATGGGAGCTGCAGACAACTGATGTTTGAGTTCATTAAATGCTTTTTCACAATCATCAGTCCACTTAAATTCAGCATTCTTTGTTAATAACACAAATAGAGGAGAAGCTATCTTGGAAAAATTCTTAATAAATCTTCTATAGTATCCAGCATGTCCTAAAAAGCTTCTTACATCAGTTTGTGTTTTAGGGATAGGGAGGGTCTGAATTACCTGTATTTTAGCTAGATCGACTTGAATTCCTAGGAATGAGACAAAGTGACCCAATACAATACCTTGATTCATCATCATATGACACTTTTCAGTGCTTAAGGCAAGGTGTGCTTCTATACACCGCTTAAGTACTTTTTCAAGATTCTGCAGTGCATCCTCAAAAGTCACTCCATAAGGAGTAAAGTCATCCATAAATATTTGTAATGAATCATTTAGCATATCAGAAAAAATCCCTATCACTGCTCTTTGAAATGTTGTTGGAGCATTACATAGTCCAAATGGAAGTACCCTATAAGCAAAGGTCCCCCATGGGCTAGTAAATGTGGTCTTGTCTTGGTCTTGGGGTGCAATCTTAATCTGATTATATCCACTAAACCCATCCAAGAATGAAAAGAATTTCTTACCTGCCAAATTATCTAATACCTGATCAATAAATGGTAAAGGGAAATGGTCTTTCTGGGTGGCTTTATTCAGTGCTCTGTAATCCACACATACTCTCCATTTGCCATTTTTCTTGGGTACAATCACAAGTGGGGAAACCCACTCACTATCAGATATAGGATATATGAATCCTGCATTCAAGAGTTTTTGAAGTTCCTCCTTCACAATTTCCCTTAGATTGGGATTCATTCGCCACTGGGGTTGACAGACTGGCCGGGATCCCTCTTTAATATAAATATGGTGAGTGCATAGCTCAGGGGAGATCCCTTTCATATCTGTATAGTCCCATGCAAATGCTTCTTTATTTTCCTGGAGTAACTTTATTAATTGTTGTTTTTCATTATCAGTTAAGTTAGGATTTATATTTAATGTTTTTCCAGGCTCAATTTCTATTGTTGTACTTTTGGAGGGGTTGCCTACTGTTGTTTGAAATGAACTTTTATCTTTCAGGTCCTGCTGGGATTCAGATTCTAAGATTGCAGTGAAGTGATTATACATTTCTGGGTTGACCGAAGAAGGTTCAGAAATGAAGCTGCTGATTAATTCATCTTCGGTAGAGTCTTTGAAGGTTAAGGCTTGTCTGATAGTCAATATAGGTTGGGTTTCTTCATCCTCATAATCTACCCATACAGAATTGTCATTATTAATCATGGGTGTAGCATGAGGATAGAGGGTAAGCTGTTTGGTTTCCTGCCCATTAGAGATGGTCATTGATCCTGATCTACAGCTGATGAAAGCATCTGTTGTAGCCAACCAAGGTCTTCCTAGAATCAGCGGATGACCCCCCAACTTTGTTTTAGTTTGTAACACCACAAAGTCAGCTGGGTAATTCCAGGATTCTACAGAAATTATTAAATCTTCAATGACCCCTTCCAGTTTAATTGTAGAGCGATCAGCCAATTCTAGGATGGTTGGAGTTTCCCTAATAAAGTTTTTTAACTGAAGCAATTGTGTTGTTTCAAGTGTCATAATATTTATTGCAGCACCTAAATCTACTAGAACTTTAGAGACAAAAATTTTTCCAACTTGGACTGTTACTGTAGGGTGACCAGGGTCACCATATTTCACAGGATGATCTTTTTCTGTCATTAATGCAGTCAGTTCTCCCATCACATGAACTGTGAGGGGGTCCTTGGCTTTTCTTCCAGGTTTTTTTATGCAAATATCTCTAACAGTCCTAGCATAAATGGGAACATCTCTTAATGCTTGCAATAATGGGATTTTAACGTATAAATTCTGTAGCTCGCCTAAAAGGTTAAAAGCAGGTTGCTCAAGTGTTTTAGTGAGAGCTAACCGTTCAGGAAATGGTGGATCTGCTGTTTGATCATTGTTGTTAGATGATGCCTCTACTGTTTCAGCATTGGCTGATTTTTCTTTTGTAACTTCCTCTTTATGATAGTCAGTAATGTCATCAATGATTGGTTCAACAATTCTCCCTGAGCGGAGATGGATATCGTTACATTGCATGGGGGAGACAGACTGATTTTGAATATCAATTGCTTGCAAGGATTTATTATTATTTGGGTTAGGATTGGGTTGCACAGGCAGCTGCGGTCTAATTGCCTGGTTATTTGGAGGAGTATTGGATGGTAAGGAAAGAGACTGTTGATGTTGAGGAAATGGGATCTGTTGGGCTGCCCAGCCTGGGTTCCATTGATTAAAATACGGTTGCTGGGGAGCCCAAGGATTCCATATGGTAGGATCAGGAAAAGGAAGATTTGGTTGCTGCATAGGTGGAAAATTCATTGTGTTAAAGGGTGGGTACTGCATTTGGTTCATGGGTGGGTAATTTTTTTGAAAAGGAGAGTGATTATTCCAATGACTAAATGTTGTGTTAGAATTCATACCTTGTCTTTGTGGCCACTGCCTCCTTTGTGTCATTAGGTACACTGCTTCAGCCCCTTCTTCAGTTGACTGCAATGCTGCTTTAATTCCAGGCAGGGAAGGGCATTGCTGGGTCTCATGGTCTTTTTCGCAGATTGTGCAGATTGGTACCTTATCTAGTGGGCACTCCCTGAGTGGGTGTTTTTCTCTGCATTTGGAACAAAAAATAGCTAGGGCAGCTTCTGCTTCTGCCTGTTTCTTTTTTACTTGCAGAGCATCAATTTGTGAAGCAAAAGAGCTTAACATTTCAGTTTTAAATTCTTCTAATAAATTACCTATTTCAGCCCTTGTTGCTCCTCCACTTGCTGACTTCTGAACTCTTGAATATACATTGTCCCTGCTTTTTGATCTGCTCACTGCTCCTCTTGAACATCTCATGCAGAGGTTAACAATTTCATCAAATGGCTCTTTAGAAATGTCTCCTTTTCCTAACATATTCAACATGTCCAAGCAGTCATCTCGGACCCCTTTCAGCAATATTGTTTTCAGAATATCTTTACTCATGTTAGGGTGGTCAGACCGCTGTAAATTATACTGCAGTCTTTCCACAAAGTCTTCCAGATTCTCATCCTCCTTCTGAACCATTTTAAACAATTCCTCTTTCCTTTCTCTTGTCCGGCAGTAATCTTGATATTTGGCCAGAAAGCTTTCTTTCATTTGATCCCAGGTAGTGATTGCCTGAGCTCCTAAGCTCATACACCACCTTAACGCATTCCCTTTCAGTGTTGCTGGGAATAGTTTTAGTTTCTGATTAGGGCTCACATAATCATAACTTCTACATAGTATATCGAATTCAAAGAGGAATTCATCTGGGTCTTCAGAGGATAACCCATGAAAGTTGGGTAATGCTGAGAGTGGAATGTTCTTCATGGGGTTTTCTCCTCTTGGGAGCTCCCCAATAGGGAATTCCAGGGTAGAGAGTGAATTTTCCCCTCTTCCTTCTATTCTGTTATCCTCCATTGGTCTTTTTCCTGAATCACTTGCTTTATCTTCTGTATCTTCTGTTTCTTCAGGTTCTTCTACCGGTTCCTCAATATATTCTGGTACTTCCATCTTTCTTTCAGGTCCTAGTACTTCCTCTGTCTGTCGATCTGTTTGTGAGGAATGCTGGATTTGAGGCCTTCAGGAACTCGTCCTTTGTGATGTCTCGGCTTTGGAGATTATTTCATCAATAAAGGTTTTTCTTCCTCCTCCGCCCTTGCCGCCTGTGAAATTAGGTTTCTTGCGTCCTCTCATGCACCTGTTATTCTCAAAAAGAAATCATCAATGCTTTTAGAAATCTCTAGTCGCCTTCCCCGGCAACGGCGCCAAAATGTTGGCTAGTTGATTTGTTTATTGATTAACAATCAAGTACCACATTAAATTGTCAACCTAGGAAAGTCTTTTATTTCAATGGCTACCGCGTACTGTATGTACTTAACTCTAAAAGCATTAAAAAGCTGTAGTATACGTAATTCTCACGTTATGTGATAACAGTGTACTGTAAAGATAAAATGAAAGCAGTTAAATTAAGATGACAAATCTGAAAAGAAAAGTGATGGATGCTCTGTTATCAGAGGATCAGGACCCTATCCTCCAAACAAGGACGTTCAGCACCTGCCCCTGTAACCAGATTGCTAACACACACTGCAATTCTAATTCACCGGTGAAGTACAATTTCAAACGATTAACAAAACAGAGTGCCAGCAAAAAGGAAACTATCAGAGATAATGCTACAGAATCCAAAACAGAGTACCAGCATAAAGAAATTACAAAACACACTTACACACTTGACAGAAAAGTAAATGGGTGAATCTTGTGAGGAAGGTGGGCCCAGTCCCTCTCACAAGATTCCCCAGAACGCAAATACTAGATTAGATGCTCAGAACAGTCTTCTATTCATCTGCCAAAAGATTCAATTACAATGAGAGTTCAAACTTTGCTGTTGTCTTCCAAAATTCCCCTTACAAAACTATTTTCTCCCCTTTTTCCAATATAGATGTCTCCTCTTTATATAGGAGACATCTATTACAATAGATTATCACAGTTCATTCAGTTAGATCTTTCTGTCAAAAATAAGAGTTACAGGATACTGTTACAATAATGTATTCTTTCTTGGGCTTCTTGCTGTTACAGCTGGTAACCGAACTTTGACCGTCTTCTTGGGATTCTCGCCTTATCCTTCGCCGTTTCCCCATGGTTGCTGATTTAGTAAACCCGTGTTGTTTCTGATATTTTAGCAACTGTGTTTGCCCTTTTTGAACAGTTGCTGATCATGCTGCGTCAGCGCGGAATTCTAGTCATCTTCAGATAGTTGCCGTTTGTTGTTTCCAGTTGTTGCAAAATATCATTCCCCCGCTTTAGATAGTTTCTGTTGCTGGCTGTAGCAACTTCGTAGTTGCTGCTTCTGGTGTTGCAGCAACTGCGTAGTTGCTGTTTCTGGTGTTACAGCAACTGTGAATTGTAATTCCTGCAGACTTTAGACAGTTCCCCGGTTACTTGGCACTTAGTTAGCTTTTCCAAAGATAAATATAAAGATAATCATGAACATGTAATGAACAATTAAACATATAGATATGCGGAGAATTATTTCATACCTTGGGGTGATTAAGTCATCATGTAATCAAGGCTTACAACTATTGAACTGAAAAAGGATAATATTATGGCCAAAATATAAGGTCAAAAATGGTCAATTCTGAATCCTAACAAACACGTCTGTCGAGATACCATGGTCCAAAACCATAGGTTCAAATTCCAAGGACTAACTGCCATGGACCAAAGGTAAGATTTCCAACATATACGTGCTTTTCTTTGCATGAAAGTGCGTGTATACGAATACGCACTTTAATAAAGTCCAACCTGCGTGTATACGCGACTTGATCTTAATGAACCTGCATATATGAATTTTCTCTTCATCCTTGTAGTCTGAACTGAGATCTGTCATCAGAGAGAGTTTCCATCAAGGACAACACCTGTACCATAGTGTCACACCTATGCCATAATGCCAACAATCTCCCCCTTTGGACTTGATGGCAACCCCAAGATCCTCAAAGTCATTCTCCCCCTTTGTCATCAAGGGCAAAGGGTTTTGCTCCCCCTGAGTTCATGCTGATATCTCTACACTGCTGTGCTGAACATGCTCCCCCTGACTGTAGGCAAGATCTGCAAAACGATGTTCTTCAAGAAGAACCATGACTTAAACATCATAAAGGACCTTCCTATCACCAAAAAACTCAATACATACAGCCATCACCCAACCAAGTGGGGATCATCCATCCAACCAAGTGGAGATACAACAGAAATTCACATATGACAATCAATTGCATCAATTATCCCAGGCATAGTGGGGAGGCCGTTAAATGACCTTGATAAAAAATATACATGACATAGAGACGAAATATCAAGACTAATCAAAACACCATTGACAATTATCATTTGACAATCACTGTCGATATCAGCAATCAAGTTCTCCTTCTGATCCCTTTCTGCAGCTAATCCACCTGAACCAAAACAGCTTGAGTACTAGAACCAAGAACTTCTAAGGTAATGCCAACAATGCATTATTAGAAGATTAATTGCTCCCCCTGAACCTGTGCCTGATGATCTCTGACAGACCCATATCAGATGCTCTTCAACCAGAGTCTGCCCTTGCTGATTTTCTTCAAAACTCCATATACGCGACTGCACCTGCACAAATCAGTGTATGTACGCGGATTACCCTCATCCAACTCGCGTACATAAACTTTTGCACAGACAAGCTTCAACAGCAGGATGAAGCATCAACAACTCCCAGCTTCTGTCTGAGATATTCAAAAGTTTCCCTGGGCAGTGGTTTGGTGAGTATATCAGCAACTTGTTCCTTAGAAGGAACATACTCCAATTTGACCTTTTGTTCCAACACTTGTTCCCGAAGAAAGTGATACTTGATCGGTATGTGCTTGGTTTTTGAATGCATGACTGGGTTCTTTGAAATGCTTATTGCACTTGTATTATCACATAAGATAGAGATAGGTGGAGTACAAGTGATTTGAAAATCCTGCAAGGTTTGCATCATCCCAAGGAGTTGTGTGCAACAAGATGCAGCAGCCACATATTCCGCTTCTGCTGTAGATAAAGCAATCGAACTTTGTTTCTTGCTGAACCAAGATACTAATCTGGAACCCATAAAGAATGCACCACCACTTGTGCTCTTCCTGTCATCCACGCTTCCGGCCCAATCTGCATCTGTGTAAGCATGAAGTGTGAGATCTGTATCTCTAGGATACCATAAGCCATAGTTTTGAGTTCCTTGAAGGTACTTGAAGATTCTCTTCACTGCCTGAAGATGAGTTTCTTTTGGATTTGCCTGAAACCTTCCAAATATTCCCACTGCATGCATAATATCTGGTCGGGTACCTGTCAAATAAAGCAAACTCCCAATCATGGATCTATAGGTTGGTTGATGTACTGCTGCTGATTCATCATTTGTACTAAGGCTGCATCCTGTAACCATGGGGGTACATACTGGTTTCAAATCTTCCATGCCATACTTCTTCAAGATCTGCTTGAGGTACTTGGTTTGAGACAAGAAAATACCGCCTTCATTTTGTTGGATTTACAATCCAAGAAATTATGTCAATTCTCCAAGTAATGACATTTCGAATTCTTTCTGCATCACCAAGGCAAAGCTTTGACTCATGGCTTCTTCATTGCTCCCAAAGATAATATCATCTACATACACAACAAGTATTAGCAATTTGTTATTTTCAATTTTTATATATAGATTGCTATCTGCTGATCCTTTTGAAAATCCTTGTTGATGAAGGTATTTGTCCAACCGATAGTACCAAGCCCTTGGAGCTTGTTTAAGCCCATAGAGAGATTTTTTGAGTTTGCATACAAGATTTGGATCATTTCCAAGGATAAAGCCATCTCGTTGCTCAATGTACACTTCTTCTTCTAAGTCTCCATTCAAAAAGGCTGACTTCACGTCCATTTGAAAAACTTTGAATTTTTGAAAGCTAGAGAGGGCAAGGAACATTCTGATGGCCTCAAGTCTAGCAACAGGAGAAAAAGTTTCTTCAAAGTCTATTCCTTCCTGTTGAGCATACCCTTTGCAAACAAGCCTGGCCTTGTTTCTAATAACTTCCCCATTTTCATTCAACTTGTTCTTGAAGATCCATTTTGTTCCTATGACATTCTTGTCTTTTGGTCTAGGAACCAACTCCCAAGTGTTGTTCTTTTCAATCTGCTCAAGCTCTTCATCCATTGCCTTAACCCAACACTCATCTTTGCATGCTTCTTTTACATTTTTCGGTTCAGTGGAAGAGAGCAATGCCAAATAGCTTGAAGCTTCTGCTATTGTTCTTCTGGTTTGTATACCTGCCTCTTTCTGCCCCAAAATTTGAGATTCTGGATGATTCTTCTGAACATATCTGGATGGAGTCTTCTCTTCTATCCTTATCTGTTCCTCTGGTGCCTCTTGGGGTTCTTCTTCATCATCTGCCTGATTTGGAGAGTAGTCTTCATCCTCATCGATATTTTCATGATTTACTTGCCTGGGGATGTATCCTTTTTCATCAACCACTACATCAATACTGTCAACAATTCTTCCAAGTCTTTTATTGTAACACTTATATGCTTTGCTGTAGGGAGAATAACCAAGAAGAATGCCTTCATCTGCTCTAGGTTCAAGTTTGCCAAGCTGCTCATCAGTATTCTTAATATAGCATTTGCTCCCAAAGATTTTGAAGTGCTTTACGGAAGGAGTCTCACCATACCAGAGCTCATGAGGAGTTTGAGTGCTGTTCACCCGGACATTTGTTTTGTTGAGAATAACAACCGCAGCATATGCAGCTTCACCCCAGAAAGTTGTGGGAGTTCCTGATTCATCAAGCATAGCACGAGCCATTTGTTGGACTGTTCTGTTCATTCTTTCCACTACTCCATTTTGCTGAGGAGTTCTAGCTGTGGAGAATTCTCTTCTTATCCCATGTTCTTCACAGAAATCGAAAAATTCATTTGAGGTAAATGTTTGGTCAATTTAGTGATATCTAAATTGCAACTTTTAAATGTCAACCCGGGGCTCATAAGCTGATGAAGTGAGGTGTACTATATGTACTTAGGTAACCGTTTTCTTAGTCTTTTGTCGTTTTTAGCTTTTTAAGTTTGTTTTCGAATGTATCTTTCCTACTGTGATGTGATGGAAGTAATAAAGCAAGTGAAATGTGGATGATTGCGGTGATTTCTAAATGATTTCTCAAAACTTAAAAAGTATTCTACAAGAAAGCTTGAACAACAACTGCAATAAAATCAACTCTTAAATGAAAATAAAGACATCAAATAAAGGACTAATGACATCGGCCCAGTATCTCTGCTGCTGAATGAAAATGAAAATGAAATCTATATTAAATCCAACTAAAAGTAAGAACAACTATCTCACACTATTTCAACTCTTCAACTTAATCTTCTCTATGAAAAGATATCATGAAATGTTAAGCAATGTGAAATCTAAGTGAAACTACATAAAAGAGACTAGTCACAACACTTTAACTTTCTCTTAACCTTTTTGCCTTTCAGCTAAATTTATCATGTAAGAAGTAGTTATGAATAAGTCAAGTAATGTGAGTTCTAAAGCAAACTAAATCAAGCTATACTAAGTGATATTTTGGCTCCCAATAAAGTTATTTGATTATGGAAAAGGAACCATCAATAGATGAACAACTTGATATCTAAGAGCTGAAAGTAAATATGCAAGTTAAAGAAATGACAGTAAGGAAAATCAAAACTGCAAAACAATGAATGTCAGCAACATAGACAAGATGATCACGCATGCCACTAGTTATGAAAAGAAAAGAAGGAAAACTGTCCCGGGCTTGCCTAAGAAACCTGCATAACACACTGATCAGTCATGAACATAAAAGTGCAGAAATGTAAATCAACATAAATCAAAGTTTATGTACAGCTAATATACATGTTGAAAAGAAATAAAAACGCAGCAATTTTAAAAGACATCTGTACAGCTATTATACATAAAACAAGAAAAAGAAATGCTGCAAATTAAAGGTTACTGTACAGGGCTTCAGCAAACAGGGGCCCTCTGCCTACTTCAGCCGGTTCAAGGAGTAGTTATACGCTTAAATGCAAAACAGTCTTCTCATGTATTGACAACAAATGTAAAAGTATAGTGGGGAGCTCAAAATTACATACAAAAATGATTACCAAACAACTAACTCTACAACGTTCAAGGACGCTTTATTTATAAGGAGAAAAGAAAACTACTTTAATGAAATCTATGCTATTCAACCAGCTGTTTAAAAACACGTGAATCCTCTGCGTCCCCGGATCTAGGTAACTGTCATCGTGTTCATTCAATCTGGGGAATATGGCTGTTGGATTCGTGCTTCTAGATTGTCTCCGTGGCTGAGGATGATGCCACCTAGCTTCACGTGCCCAAAAACAGAGCAACGCAGAGTCGTGCCACCGCTGAACACTTCTGTTTACCAGTATTTGCCTCCTCGTTGACCGCGGGCTTTTATGGCTGTTCTGGGTGATCTGGAGGGACACGTACCATGTCCTTGACCCCTGGAACTTGCCCATGTGGCTCATCTTCTCAAAGGACACCTGCAACATATTGTTTAATAAAATAGCTGCGGAATCCTGTGCGAGCTGCAGAAACCTGGATCAGCTGCGGAAACCTGTGTTGGCTGCGGAAACGCAGCACTCTGAACCAAAATTCTAAACCAAACAACAGTCACTTAGCATAGTTAGAAAATCATGTAAAAAGCCATAAAATACAATGATTTAATCAATTTGGTGGATGAAATGAGTGGGAAAAGGAGGCTGAGAGGTGTATGGGAAGGTACAGGTTCAAGGCTCTACATACCCCCACTGTGAAGGTGTTGCATGTCCTCATGCAACCAAAACTTAGTTCTTTTCCTCAATCCATGTGCTCTGATGCTTCTACAAGAACATCCAGCCTTCTTCTCTTTCTCCTTGATGCCAAAATGGTCCTTGGTTTC
The DNA here is from genome assembly GCA_031772625.1 of Pinus tabuliformis. Classification (NCBI taxonomy): domain Eukaryota; kingdom Viridiplantae; phylum Streptophyta; class Pinopsida; order Pinales; family Pinaceae; genus Pinus; species Pinus tabuliformis. The sequence goes on from CM062816.1 coordinate 2,012,076,744, forward strand.
TTGACTAGACACCTGAACTTCAAATTAATCAATGCCCTGCTCAGCTTCTTACACTTTTTCTTCAACTTTCTATTCTTCTTCTGCCACAGTCCAAAGTGAAGCATGGTATTGTCATGGACAATCTTGTCCACTTTACTTTGCTCTTTTAATGCTTCATTTTCTTGTTTAATGTGCCTGTTTAGGACTTCTAGCTCAAACACTTCCTGTTTTAAAGACTGCACTTGTGCATCAAGTGGCAAGGTAGTGCTTGGTCCTGCAGCTGATTGTTCCAAGGTCTCTAAGTAATTATATGCTTCTTGCTGGGTGGAATCTACCTCAGGTGTTTTTCTCGGCCTGAACTCAAATTCTGATAAAGGAGGACTATTTTCTCTTTCCAGCTGAAAAGGACTTTCCTCACGTGGAGGACTTGCCTCAATGTCTTGCTAAGCTGGACCTTTTTCAGGTGTTCCTTCACCTAAATCAATGAAGTGTGACTGTTTTTCTTGGGTCACTTTCTTCTTTCCTTTGAGCCTAGTGCTTCTTCTCACATATGGACTAGTGCTTACTTTCTGGGCACTCTGTTTTTCTTTTTGTTTCTTTGCTGAGGCAGCAGCTTGAAGATTTGCTAACCTCTCTACCAGGGTTTGAGACTCTTCTTCTACAAATGGTTCAGGGGATGGATATGTCTCTTGAATAGTTATTTTACCTTTGTCCTTTTTCTACTTCTTATTTCTAGCTCCCTCTTCTTCTTCCTCCTGAACAGTTTCCTGAGTGTCTTTTGTAGGAGAGTCCTGGGTTGTAACATTTCTTTCTTTCCTCCTACTTCTTTTTGGGATTTTTGGGGAACTACTGGCAGAGGCTTCAGTCACTTCTTGGAAGTGATTTCTAATTAAAATTTTTTCCCAAGTATCGTTATTATTTTTCAATTGATCTTCAATGAGAATTCTCATGAGCCCATGATGGTAAAGGTGGGATTCAATATGGCATACATGTTTCTGAATAGTAGAGCTCATTTTCTTTAGGCTTGCTAATAGAAAGTGTTGTACCCTACAACAACCCCCCATTCCATATCATTTTTATTCACAAATTATTAACATATGAAATGGGTCCCTTTTAAAATTTTATTGGCATTAATGCTTTGGTTAGACAAAGGCATGATAAACAAACGAATGTGTCAGTTGAAGCCTTTTAGAATAATTATTTCCCAATACTTAAACAATTTTCGGTTATTGCGATAAGCTCATCGCAGGATCGCATTTCGCAATGGCAAGAGGACCTAATTTAAGGGATACCTTGGTTTTTGCCGACGCGATATCGCTATCGGCAATCGGCGGTATCCAATGTACATTCAAAAGAACGCATATCTTCCACCCCGATGCGACGCGATATCGGCCATCGGCTATCGGAGCTGCCCCTATGAAAGAGCGTTTCAACGTAAAAGCCCCGACCCGATGCGATATCGCTATCGGTCGTCGGCGAAACCACATACACTCTCATAAGGCTCTCAGGTTTTTCCCGATGCGATATCGCAATCGGCGTTCGCTGTGATCGTTTTCAAACGGTAATATCATCCATGTTCCAATGCGATGCGACATCATTCTAAGATGATTAAGCACTTTAAAAAGGTGATTGATGTAAGTTTCGAAGTCATATTTAAATCAGATTGGTAAAAGCACAGATTTCGAAATGCCGTTAAATGCGGGGATAAGGTAATGCATGCGCAATTAATATCTTTGCCCCTTCGATCAACGAATAATTGCGACCAAAATATTTTATAATCTGTTGCATGCGTTAGACGGCCATTCAACTGTTTAAACAGTGTTTAGATCATTTAATGAGTACCCGGCTTTTAAACACCATTAATGTATGTACGATCCCCTACCTGTGATCAAATCCGCAGCCACCTTTGAAAATTAATTTCACCATGCTTCAATTGATTTATATCTTTTCCATTTACGCTTCATTTTCATTATCTTTTGTGTTACGAATTCTCTGGCATTTGTGTAGAGTTCGTTTGCTGGTAAAGGCTTGAACATGATGGGGAAGAGACATAAGAAAAATACTGGTTCTACTGCAGCACCGGTTGCAGGCCAAGCTGTTACAGCTTCTAAGAAGGGCCTAATCTCAGATACTACATGCGCTGGTCTTCCTCGGACTACATGGCAAGGTACATATAATCTCTTGGAGGCCGAGCGACCAACGAAGACAGTAACAGTGGTTACTGTCGATGTACAGAAGAAGACCGATTGTACTCTGAAAGAATTGGCCGACTCCTTCCTACACAGAATAGCGGCCAGAGAACAAGTCCTTCCTTATACAGATGTGGTGCGCTGGGCAATCGAAGAAATCCCCATCATTGACAGAATGTTTCATACAAGGGATGGAAGGATTTTTGGATCTTTCAAGCCGGACGACTTGAGGCAAATGTACCATTTGCCTGAACCAGAACTAGCCTATAACAAAGCCTTTGTGGAGAAATTCGCCAAGGAAAATGAATTGCCATCCGAACCCCTCCGAGATTGGAGGCAGAATCCAGCCAAACACAAGCATGAGAGTTCGGGTAAGTACTCCAACGCTTCTCTAGCTTCTCCCTATTGCTATGCGGGAATTATGATGTGTAGGTTGTGGGGATTACATGACTCCACTAATATTGAAACTGATATGATTCCCTTAATGGAAGCGGCTGTCAATGCTATAGTTATGGATTGGGCTACTATTCTTTCTGATAAGTTGGTCACAGCTATTCGTGAGTTTAGAACCAATGCCAAGGTTTCCGAAAGAAAAATCCCACCCTTCTATTATACTGCTTATATTATGGATACCCTGTGTTATAATTCTGAGTTTCCTGTCCTCGGTTGGAGATGGACCACCCAAGATCCAACACCCATTCATTTATATCATAGGCAATTGTGGAAGTCTGCTTACAAAGACCATTTGTACCAAATTTGCAATGGTTTTATGGTACCTATTCACTATTCTATCTATGATAGGCCTATTCCCAGAATTTCCTATGAAGCTTCTTTTGACATAACTGCCGTTGCAAGCTGGTTTGGGGAGGAGCATTTTACTTATATTAGGGTTTTCGGAAGTAAAGCCAGACCACATGTTCTCCCTCTGTATATCCCAGACAAACTGTTAGCCCGGGAAATCTGCTACCAAATCATGTCTGAAGGTGTCACTCAAATTCTCAAGGAAGAAAAGAAGCGAGGTTGGCCCTCTTTTCCTCTAAGAATTGGGGTTTTTACTTTGCTTAATTTCAAGCATGCAGAGAAGGAAGCGGCCAAATACCAAGCTTTATCCCTGGCCACCATCCCTAGTAGATTCTATGATCCATCAAAAAAGGCTTATAATGCCCTCGAACAGGCAAAGTTGACAAAAATTGAGCACCAAGAGGATATGTTTGATGACCTGTTCGTAGGGGCTAATACAATCAGCCATGTCAAAGAAATGGCTCGGATGAGGTATAATGATGAGACATTAGCTGAGTTTAATAAGCTTAGGGAGCAGAGGTTGCAAACTCTGCCTCTAAATTTATTATCCACAACGGCAGCGTCTTCCTCAAGCGAGCCTGGTCGGCAACAGATACCTCCACCTCCTGTGACGACTAAGGAACAAAGTCAACAACAGGAGGAAAGGCAGAAGAAACTACAGGCAGAAAAGCAAAAGACAAAGCAGATAGAAAGGCAGCAAAAGGCAAAGAAGGAAGAAGAGCAGAGGAAGAAGAAGGAAGAAGAGAAACTAAAGAAAGAACTGGCAGATAGGCAGAAAAAGGAATTAGAGGAGCAACAGCGGAAAGCGCAAGAGGAGCAGCAGCGGGAAGCACTTGAAGAACAGCAGAAGTTAGAACAAGAAAAAGAACGGAGCAAAGCCACTACAGAGCAACAAAAACAGACTCCTACCAATCCAGAATTGATTAAACAATGGAATCAGTTCGATTCCATTATCAGTGGTAGGGAAGGCTCTTTAAATACAGATACCTCTAAAATGAGCACTACACCTGATACGACTTCCTCTCAGGTTCTAGAAGGAACCAGCGGCCCACCCATTTCACAGGATGTTGAAGTTATTGATAAGGAACCTTCCGATCAGGTTGTTCTCCAGGTCGAAGAAATTCCTCCCCTGGATATTTTCTACAGCCCAAAGCATAGAGCCGTCATCAGCCGCTCTAAGAAAAGACGAAGGCTTGATCAACCTTCTATCTTTCCTGAGCAAACAGTCACGGGCAGAATGGTCTGGAAGGAGCAATTAAGTCCCTCTGATGATTTAACAAAGCTGTCGCAATTCGCGGGAGCTTATTCTGCAGCAACCATTGAAAAAGCATCAGAGGTAAATCTTCTGCTAAAGGATAAGGATCATGAGATATATGCATTGCAGGCAGAATTGATCGAGGCAAAGAATAAGGCGACACAAGTGGAAGAACAGTTGCTGGCGAAACAGCAAGAAAATGATTCGCTAACCCAACAACTGCAACTAGAAAAACAAAGGATAGACAGTGGTGCAATTCAAAAGGAAAAAGAATTGTCAGAAGCATTAGTACAGCTGAAAGTATCAAATGAGCTACTGATGAAGTCCAAAGATGAGCGGATAGCTCAACTATCGGCACAGCTCGAGAGTATCCAGAGTGCAAATAAGGTCAAAGATTTCAAGGCAGAAGCAACTCAAATAAACAGCGCATTACTATCCCAGATTAGACTTCTATGTCGGCAACTCGCTAAAGCTGAGCCACTATGCGATATAGCTGCCACAGTATGTAAGCGAATAGAAAAGGCCAGGACTGAGCTTGATGAAGCCGAAGAAGTCATATCTGATTATGTTGAGTGGCAAGATACTGATGAAGGAAAGGCGGCAAATTTATCCCGAATTCATGAAACCTACAAAGATATACTTTTCACAGAATGGAACATGCAAGTAATGAAGGCAGAAAGGGCGGCTTCCAGGTGTAAAATAATTGCCAGCAATATGATTGACTTAGTCAATGATACACTGTACTTAGCAAGTATGATCTCACAGTGCACACCCGGAAGCATAACAACAGCCGATATGATTGAACAGACATCTTATCTTGAGTTAGAAGACCAGAGGAAGTTAATTACCGGGATAAATACTTTGACACCTGATGCATATTGGCATTTTCTGATTAAGCCGCATACTCAAAGATCTGCATTGAAATGCTTAACGGATGCTCTCGCATGCCTGATTCCCGACATAGAAGATGCCACATATGATGCCCAGCTCACATCGCGCCTCAATACTCCACCAGAAGTAGAGCCAATGCTGGCGATAAGTCAGCTAAGAAGTAAAGGGAAAGAAGCCACCGAGTGAAGCAATGCCGCCGACTGCCAGATCGCCAAGGAAAAGGGGAAAAACAGTTATTAATGCCAATTTCATAGCTTTTCAGTTTCTTAGATATTTAGATTAATATAGTATTTATAGACCCTTTCATTGTTTTGGAAAGGGTCGTAAAATTTTGTAATAAGACTTAAAGGCTGAAGTTTGCACTATTGTGCTTCAGTCTATATTCTTTTTGTGAAACTCGACCAACGGTTCTTAATTTTGATTAGAAGGCTGTTTTATGCAATTGCACACTACTGTCTGTTGTTTGGAATGCTCTCTGGTTAGAAGGAAGAACTGCGACATAGTGATTGATGTATTGGATTGATCAAACGGCTTACATGGTACTACTATCTGTATCTGTTTCCTTTCTGATTATATGAATTGCTGTGTTATTATCTTTGCTATTGTTGAATGTATATGTGCGATATAACGGCAAATCTGTATTTCACTTCACTATTGAATGTTATGTGATTTGTTATCTCTTTCACTCATATATGCATCAATGATATAAATGACTAAGTGTAGTAATTCGCTTTTATCGCTCTGCATAACTAATTATGCAGAGCAATGTTTAAATGGTTTAAACGTCTATGCTTAAAGTGTTAGAGTCATCTATATGCCTGCCTTAAAGCTCAGACCATCAAACGCTACGCTTTGCCAAGTGATAAGTCCCGGGATCCAATTATAGTTATTATATTTTGTTTGTAGTTAGCTGTCCGCTTATTACCATCTTATGTCATAAGTCATTCATCCATCCCATTCACTTATAGTTCTTGGGAAACTGGTCCCATTATCCCCAGTCGGAACCACTATTCCAAACGGAAAAGGAGCTGCACTAAGGTCCAGACCGGGTGGTTTCCCCTTTGTTGTGGCAGCGATTTTCGAGGCCTCAACAGAAAGTAAGGTAAATTAAGGGCATGGCCTTCCATAAAATTCATCATAATCCTTGCATGATACATGTACATAGTGCCAAAACGACCCTCGCATGTAATAAACTTCTGAACAAGTAATAACAACGTAGACCATTCTTCTTTGATTATATGTACAGGAATTCCTTTAGTAAATATGGAAGTATCCATACCTGGGTTCTTGAGCATGACTTTCCATCCTTGATCATCCAGACCTCTGTTTTTAAACCATCTGTCTCCCTGTTGTGGTAAACTGGTTGCTGCTGCTATTTTGGCCTCCGTTATTGTAAATTTCAAATCCCCTACCTCCACTACGTGTCCATTAAAGGACCAAGCAAAAGCTTTAGTGACTTCCTTATTATAACCCCTGAACTTTTGAATAAATTTCAGCCACTTTGCTTTCTTCAATGATTCCTTTGTCTGCGGATACCCCTCCAGATATTTTGGGCCCTCAGGTTCAGCTCTGAGTGACTTTCCCATTCTCGGCTTTCAACCCTGGCTGAAAATTTTACTATGTGTGGACGTTAAAGGGAAAACAAGCTAATCAGCTGAAAATTTTACTATGTGTGGACGTTAAAGGGAAAACAAGCTGATCACGGGATGCTTAAGGGAAATGGAGTGGCCGTAATCGAAATGCAAAGCGTATGCAGTTACTGTAATCAGGGTTTAGAGCAGAGCTATGGAGGTTGCAGCGGAAATGGAGAGCAGAGAATGGTATGAGCACGAGGGAAGCAACAGTCACGGGTTTGGTATCAAATGCATGCGGGAGTGAAGTGATAACTGGGCAGTATAACGGCTGAGTCCTTTCGAATCGGTTTGTTTACGCCACGTCTCAACGTTGGCTGCGGAAATTATGGTGGAGGAGAGCCGTAGTACAGTAGGTCACTTCTTCTACGTACGGCTAATAAATGAAAGAGCAGCCCCATTTTGAGTTTGAATTAAGAGTGATTATGGGACCGTTAGAAAGGAATGAGGTGGATGGATTATCATCGTGGAAGAGGAGTGATATGAATCTTGCCGTATCAAATCATTGTATTTAGTGGAATTTCCATGATCTAATAACTATGCATACAATGACATTAAATTGTTATTTGGTAGAGATTTTGATCATACCTTTGGAAGTTTGCCACTTGTTGATTAAGGCTTCTGACCCATTATTGCTTTTTGATCTTGCATATGCCTCATATCTTTGTTGCCTTTGGTGATGATGATGCTAACCTTTGACTGTATTTTTTTTTTTTGAAAACAGAGTGCTGCTGGCTGTAGAGACAGAGTGATGCTGGCTGCGGAAATCGTTTCGAGCTGCGGAAACTAGTGCTAGCTGCGGAAACGGTTCCCAGCTGTGGAAACTGAGATAACATGCCTTTAACTGCACAAAATACTTAGAAAAAGAACTAACTGAATGAAATAGTCCTGAGAGGGACTTTTATTGATGGAATGGAATGAAATGAGTGGAATGAGATGGAAGTGGAGTGAAGTGGAATGGAGATGAAGATGAGATGGAGGTGAAGATGGAAATGAAAAGTGAGGTGGAGTGAAGATGGAAAGGAAGAGAGATTTTTTTTGGAAAATATAGAGTGTCAGGTGTCCCTGATTTTCACTCTACATTTTCTGTATAAGACTGCCAATCTATGATTGGTTTTCAGGCTTATACAAAAGATTTTTTTTTATTTTTTTTTTAACTGAAAGAAACAAAGATTAGGCTGATGGAGGAGAAGAATTCTTCTCCACCAGCCTCATTGCAGAATTTTCTTGAAACATTTTGACAAATTCCTCTTTTGAGAGTGGCTTATGATAAATTTTCAATCAGTGGCCATTCACAATGAGAGGAGTTTGAAACTCATCAATAGTCTTGACTCGAACTGCTCCATTGCTAAAAACGTCATCAATCTCATATGGTCCAAGCCAATGAGTCTGAAATTTTCCTTTGAAGTCTTTAAACTTGGAATCAAACAGTAACGCGCAATCTCCCTTTTGAAACTTTCTCTCTTTGATATATCTGTCATGCCACTTAGTTCTTTGGTGCTGAACTAGATCAGTCCTTAAAATTGCATCTTGTCTTATTTCATCTAGCTCATTCAGTTGCTCCATTCTGTGCTTTTGGGCTTCTGATAGATTCATCCCCAACTGAACTCCCATCTTGAAGGTCTTGACTTGAAACTCAATGGAGAGCAAGACTTCTTTCCCATAAACAAGTTCATAGGGAGAATGTCCTGTTGTGTTCCTCCATGTAGTTCTATAGGCCCATAAGGTTTCAGGAAGCTTTTCTGCCTAATCTCTTCTGTGGAGATGAAAAGTTTTGGTGATGATGCTCTCAAGAACTTTATTTGTAGATTCCACTTGACCATTTGCTTGCGGATGGTATGGAGTAGATTTTTTGTGCTTGATTTTGTATTCTTCCATCAGCTTCTCCATCAAGTTAGATGTAAATTGACTTCCCTGATCTGTCACAATTTCTCTTGGGACACCAAAACGAGTAAAAATATTCTCAAAAAGAAACTGAACAACTGAATTTTCAGTGGCAGAAGGCAATGCCTTGGCTTCTACCCATTTAGTAACATAATCAGTGCAAACCAATATATACTTCTTTTGTCTAGATGGTGGATTAATAGGTCCAACGAAATCTAAAGCCCATTTTTCAAAGGGTTCAATGAGTACCTGCCGCTGTAATGGCATTTCATTTGAAAGAGTTGGTCTCCCAACTCTTTGGTAGCTGTCACACCTTCTAACATATTTTTTTGCATCTTTGAAGAGAGAAGGCCAATAATATCCTAAAGAAAGGATTTTATAGGCAGTCCTCTTGTCAGCAAAGTGTCCACCGCACGGTTCATCATGACATTCCTTAAGGATGTCAGGCATTTCATCTTCCCGAACACATCTTCTGATCACACAATCTAGCCCTGTTTTGAACAATTCATTAGAAATCCATGAATACTTTGAACTCTCCTGAATGATTTTCCTTTTCTCATTAGGAAATAAGTGTGGAGGTAGCTTCCCTGTAACCAAATAGTTAGCAATGTTTGCATACCAAGGAGTTTTAGTAGTTACTGCAAACAAATATTCATCTGGAAACTTATCCTCTACAAGAGAATCTTCATTAGTATTTTGGATTCTAGACAAGAAATCAGCTACTGTATTTTGTTTTCCTGGTCTATCTAACACAGTAATATTGAATTCTTGTAAAAGTAAAAGCCATCTTGTAACTCTGCCATTAGTAACAGGTTTGTTCATGAGATATCTAATTGCAGAATGATCAGTATGGACAAAAGTTTCATAGCCTGTTATATAATGTCTAAACTTGTTGATTGCATGAATAACGGCTAAGAACTCTTTTTCAGTCACAGGATAATTTAACTCAGTGGGAGTCAAATTTTTACTGGTGTAGTAAATGGCGTAAGGAATTAAATCTTTTTGACCCAATACAACCCCTAGAGCTGTATCTGAAGCATCTGTAGAAATATGGAAAGGAAGTTTCCAATTTGGCCCTCTCAAAATGGGTGCTTCAAATATTCTTGTTTTTAAAGTTTCAAATGCAGATTGACAGTCAGGATCCCAATTGAATTCACAGTCTTTTGTAAGTAATTTGAAAAGCGGAGATGCTATCTTAGTGAAGTTTTCAATAAATCTTCTATAATATCCAGTAAATCCAAGAAAACTTCTAACATCTTTTTGACAATTTGGAATAGGTAACTTGGAGATAACTTCAACTTTTGATCTATCAACTTTAATTCCATCTCCTAAAATATGATGTCCTAAAACAATCCCTTCAGTAAACATCATAAAACATTTTTCATGACTTAATGAAAGATTTGTTTCTTTACATCTTATAAGGACTTTTTCCAAATTTTCTAATGCCTCTTCAAATGAATTACCATAAACTGTAAAATCATCCATATAGACCTCTACACAATCATGAATTAGATCAGAAAAGATCCCTAGTACTGCCCTTTGAAATGTTGCGGGTGCATTACATAATCCAAAAGGAAGTACTCGGTAAGTAAAAGTTCCCCATGGACAGGTAAATGTGGTCTTGTCCTGATCTTCAGGTGCTACCTGAATCTGATTGTAACCACTAAAACCATACAAAAATGAGAATTACTTTTTGCCTGCTAAAGTATCTAATACTTGATCAATAAAGGGTAAAGGAAAGTGATCCTTCAAAGTTGCTTTGTTCAATTCCCTGTAATCAATGCAAACCCTATATTTACCATTCTTTTTAGGTACTATAACCAAAGGAGAAACCCACCGGCTATCTGAAATGGGGTAAATGAAGTTTACATTAAGTAACTTTTGGAGCTCTTCCTTCACTATCTCCCTAAGGTTTGGATTCATCCTTCTTTGAGGTTGTCTGATTGGTCTACTGTTTTCCTGAATGTAGATGTGATGAATGCAAGTCTTCGGGTCAATACCTTTCATATCAGTATACTCCCATGCAAATGTAGTAGAATGTTTTTGCAAGACTTAGGTTAGCCCTTCTTGTTGTGATTTTTCCAAGTTTTTGTTGATATTCAATGTTTTTCCTGGAAAAATCTCAATGGCAGAACTACCAAACTCTTCCATAGAGAAAAGAGACATTTGTCTAGATGATAGACACTCAATGTCATAATCCAACTGAAATTGTGTGTGGTCATATTCTGAAGATGGTTCAAAATTTTCTAATGTATTCAGAATTTGACTATCTTCACTGATCTCAGAAATGGTAAAGACAGGTTTTATAGTATCTTCATCATCAACCCACTCATTATCCCCTATTTCTGTAATTTCTTTTGCTGGAGGATACAGATTGAACTTCTTTGTCGAATTACCATCAGAAATATACATATCCCCAGACCTACAACTTATGAAAGCATCATTTGTGGCTAGCCAAGGTCTTCCTAAAATAAGAGGATGTCCTCCTAGATTACTCTTGGGAGTTAAAATCATGAAATCCACTGGATATTCCCAAGAGTCTAGGGAGACTGGAATGTCTTCTAATACACCATCTGGTTTAATAATTGATCGATCTGCAAGTTGCAATAAAGTAGGTGTAAAAAGAAGATTAGGAAGTTTTAGCTGTTCCATAGTCTGTCTACTCATGATGTTGATAGCAGCCCCTAAATCAATCAAAGTATTTGGTATTTCTACCCCGTTGATATGTGCTTTGACAATTGGACTACTGGGATCTACATATTTCTGCATAGTAATTTTTCCCATCATGATATCTGCAATTTTCCCTACCAGGTGGATCCTTCTGGTATCTCTTGGTTTCCTTCCTGGTCTTTTAAGACTCAACTCCTTTATTGTTTTTGCTAGAATAGGAATCTCTTTAATGGCTTGTAACAAGGGAATCTTGATACAGACATTCTTCAATTCATCTAGAAAATTATAGTCAGGCAACCAAATTTGTTTTTCCACTCCTTTGTCAATTTGTAATCTTTCAGGAAAAGGAGGTGTGGATAAAGATGCAGGTTGCTCAACTATGGGAGTTGTGGGGGTTAATTCTTTTTCTTTTTCTTTTTGAGTGTTTGGGTTTTGAAGAGATGCTTCAGAACCCTTATTGGCTTCAAGAGACTCTTCCTCAAAAATGCTTTGCTCTTGAGCATTTATAGAAGGTTTATCTAGGACTCTACCTGATCTAAGTTGTACTTCATTGAGAGGAACAATCATATAAGTAGGAAATTGTTGACCTTCCATCATGTAGGCATTTTGAGGGTTTTTATTATTTGGGTTTGGCAATGGCTAAGAAGGAAGTTGATTTGACTTCTGTTGGAATGGAAGCAAGAGTTGAGAGTTTGGATTCTGTTGAGAAGGTTGTTGTTGTGGAAATGGCAATGATAGTTGTGGATTTTGATTTGGAAGTTGTGGAGCTTGTTGGTTTTGAAAAGATGGAGGATATTGGTAAAATTGAGCAAATCTCCCATAAGGATTTTGCATACCTTTTACCCATGATTGAAAAGGATTTTGAGGTTGGGACCAAGGTTGTTGCCAAGGATTCCAATTTGGTTGGGGTTGAAAATTCATGGAGTTGCTAAACCCTTGATTTTGTTGCCCCTGCCAAGGTCTCCTTACAACAAAACAAAGAGATTCGCTTGTATTTGGATCTTCTTGAAAGACAGCTTTGAGCCCAGGAATTGAAGGACAATCCTTGGTCTCATGATTCTCTGAACAAATTACACCTGTTTCTACAACTTTTGCATCCAAGGGACATTCCCTTAGAGCATGTTTCTTCCTACACCTTGGGAAAAATATGGCCAAAGCCTCAGCTTCTGCTTTTTGCTTATTGTGAATCTTAAGGGTGTCTAGTTGCTCACTAAGACTCCCTAAGATATCAGTTTTGAATTCATCAAGCATGTTGCCAATCTCAACCCTACTTACCGATCCAGTTGCAGATTTATTTGCTCTGATGAGAGAAGGATCTCTAGGCCCTTTTTGAGTTTTAGATTTCCCCCTTGAGATATGGACACATAATTCTGCTATGTCAGAAAGTGGAAGTTGAGATATATCTCCTTTTCCCATCATGTTCAAAATATCTATCCATTCATCTCTAATGGCTTTTAATAAAAGGGCTTTCAAGGTCTCCTCATCCAGGTTACTCATTTTTGCTCTTTTCAGATTATATTGAAATCTTTCAAGTAACTCCTCCAAGTTTTCATCTTCTTTTTTCATCATTTTGAATACCTCATCCTTGTGATTGGTGGGCATACAATAGTCCAGGTACCTATCCAAAAATGCTTGTTTCATATCATTCCAAGACCTAATGGATTGAGTGAGTAATCCCATGAACCATTTCAAGGCTGCTCCTTTCAATGTTGAAGGAAACAATTTGAGTTTTTGAGAGTCTTCCAAATAATCATAAGTTCGACACACTACCTCAAACTCAAATAGAAATGTTTCAGGGTCCTCATTCCTAAACCCATGGAAGTTTGGGAGGACAGATGGTGAGATGTTTTTCATTGTAGCTCGGGAGTCCTCATCAACTATAGGAAACCCGAATGAGTTATCCCCATCCCTATTTCCCCCAATGTCACCTCTACCTCCTCCATTGTTTCCTCCTCCTCCTCTACCTCTACCTCTACCAAATCCAGTTGCTCCTTCCTCTGTCATGGTAGTTTCCCTGGAGACTTCAGAGTCTTCTGGTTCTTCTACTAAAGGTGTATGAGAAGGAATTTCTCCCTCTTCTTCAGATGATTCTACTTCTTCAATTACAATTTGTCTCTCTGTAGAAGGAAGGAAATGATCTCTTTCTAGTTCAGATTCGACGGAAGGTATGGGAGAGTCGACTCCTGCGTCTTGAATTCCAGGAATCCTAGGGCTAGGAGTGTAAGTTGGAGATGATGGAGGTGTCTCTTGTATATTCCTTGAAGTAGATGGAGTTGTAAAAATCGAACTTTTGGCTCTAGCTAAAAACCTTCCCCAAGAATCTCTTGCTCTATGCATGTCATTTTTTTTTTATTTTTTCTTCAAGTCAGGTTAATAATTCTCTTTCTGATCTTCCAGGTCACTCTAGGTGCAAGAAGAGAGCATACTCAAGAAACTATTAAACCAATAACTCTCTCTTTTTTGATCCTCTAGATCACATTAAGTGCAAGAGGAGAGCATACTTTGAGATGTTATCAATTTCCTTCCTTGAAATTTTCTTGTTTTTTTTTATGAATTTGGCTACCTAATTTCACTTCCCTGGCAACGGCGCCAAAATGTTTGGTCAATTTAGTGATATCTAAATTGCAAATTTTAAATGTCAACCCAGGGCTCGTAAGCTGATGAAGTGAGGTGTACTATATGTACTTAGGTAACCGTTTTCTTAGTCTTTTGTCGTTTTTAGCTTTTTAAGTTTGTTTTCGAATGTATCTTTCCTACTGTGATGTGATGGAAGTAATAAAGCAAGTGAAATGTGGATGATTGCGGTGATTTCTAAATGATTTCTCAAAACTTAAAAAGTATTCTACAAGAAAGCTTGCACAACAACTGCAATAAAATCAACTCTTAGAGGAAAATAAAGACATCAAATAAAGGACTAATGACATCGGCCCAGTATCTCTGCTGCTGAATGAAAATGAAAATGAAATATATATTAAATCCAACTAAAAGTAAAAACAACTATCTCACACTATTTCAACTCTTCAACTTAATCTTCTCTATGAAAAGATATCATGAAATGTTAAGCAATGTGAAATCTAAGTGAAACTACATAAAAGAGACTAGTCACAACACTTTAACTTTCTCTTAACCTTTTTGCCTTTCAGCTGAATTTATCATGTAAGAAGCAGTTATGAATAAGTCAAGTAATGTGAGTTCTAAAGCAAACTAAATCAAGCTATACTAAGTGATATTTTGGCTCCCAATAAAGTTATTTGATTATGGAAAAGGAACCATCAATAGATGAACAACTTGATATCTAAGAGCAGAAAGTAAATATGCAAGTTAAAGAAATGACAGTAAGGAAAATCAAAACTGCAAAACAATGAATGTCAGCAACATAGACAAGATGATCACGCATGCCACTAGTTATGAAAAGAAAAGAAGGAAAACTGTCCTGGGCTTGCCTAAGAAACCTGCATAACGCACTGATCAGTCATGAACATAAAAGTGCAGAAATGTAAATCAACAGAAATGAAAGTTTATGTATAGCTAATATACATGTTGAAAAGAAATAAAAACACAGCAATTTTAAAAGACATCTGTACAACTATTATACATAAAACAAGAAAAAGAAATGCTGGAAATTAAAGGTTACTATACAGGGCTTCAGCAAACAGGGGCCCTCTGCCTACTTCAGCCGGTTCAAGGAGCAGTTATATGCTTAAATGCAAAATAGTCTTCTCATGTATTGACAACAAATGTAAAAGTACAGTGGGGAGCTCAAAATTACATACAAAAATGATTACCAAACGACTAACTCTACAGCGTTCAAGGACGCTTTATTTATAAGGAGAAAAGAAAACTACTTTAACGAAATCTATGCTATTCAACCAGCTGTTTAAAAACACGTGAATCCTCTGCGTCCCCGGATCTAGGTAACTGTCATCGTGTTCATTCAATCTGGGGAATATGGCTGTTGGATTCGTGCTTCTAGATTGTCTCCATGGCTGAGGATGATGCCACCTAGCTTCACGTGCCCAAAAATAGAGCAACGCAGAGCCGTGCCACAGTTGAACACTTCTGTTGACTGGTATTTGCCTCCTCGTTGACCGCGGGATTTTATGGCTATTCTGGGTGATCTGGAGGGACACGTACCATGTCCTTGACCCCTGGAACTTGCCCATGTGGCTCATCTTCTCAGAGGACACCTGCAACATATTGTTTAATAAAACAGCTGTGGAATCCTGTGCGAGCTGCAGAAACCTAGATCAGCTGCGGAAACCTGTGTTGGCTGCGGAAACGTAGCACTCTGAACCAAAATTCTAAACCAAACAACAGTCACTTAGCATAGTTAGAAAATCATGTAAAAAGCCCTAAAATACAATGATTTAATCAAGTTGGTGGACTAAATGAGTGGGAAAAGGAGGCTGAGAGGTGTATGGGAAGGTACAGGTTCAAGGCTCTACAGTAAATTCCCCACCTCTGTCGGATCTAAGGCACTTAATTTTGTATCCTGATTCATTTTCCACCAAGGCTTTAAAGGATTTGAATTTTTCGAATGCTTCATCTTTGTGCTTCATAAGTCCTAACCAGACAAACCTGGAGAAATCGTCAATGAATAATATCAAGTATTCTTCTCCTCGAGGTGTCCTTTTCCTGAATGGACCACATGTATCTGTATGTACTAGCTCAAGAGGCATGCTAGCTGATCCTTCCTTCTTCGGAAAGTTAGTTCTGGTTTGCTTTCCAAACTGACATGATTTGCATATGGTGTTGTCTGGAACTTTGATATCTGGAAGACCACGAACTGCTTGATATTTGCATGCTTTCCTTATTTGTGAAAAGCTTAGATGCCCCAACCTCCGGTGCCATAACCAGTGCTCATCATCCTTGCTCAGATAGCATTGTTGTTGTCCTTCTTCAAATATGTATAGATTACTTGGAGTTCTTTTACCTTTGATCACTGTTTTACCTGTATCAAGATCACGAACAAGACATCCATTTGATCTGAATATCACCTCGGTTCTTTGATCACACATCTGGCTGACACTAAGAAGATTATGCTTCAATCCATCAACATACAAAACATTTCCAGCTTTAACCTTTTCTTTTAACTGAGCAGTGCCTTTTCCTTTTATAGTTGCAGGAGTATCATTTCCAAAAAAAACTTTCTTTCCTTTTTCTAGAGCAGAATATGATTCAAGTTTTTCTTTATCACCTGTCATATGCTTCGAACATCCACTATCAATGTACCATAGATTTTCCTGTCCCTCTGCATAAAAGGCTATCCCACATCTTTCTGTTTGTGGTTCCTTTATTCTCCATGTTCTTGTGCTTGAGGCTTGTTCCTTTGTCTGCGGAAACCTGCTCCTGCATTCAAAATCTTCATGACCAAAGTTATTGCAAATAGAACATTCAACATCATTTTCAAGAGCCGAAAAGTTGTTATAGGTCCTTTTTGTAATCCCTGTCATACTTCTGTGTTTTTGAGCTTCTCTAGTCATGATTGTTTTATATGCAACACATTGAGCTGCTTTGTGACCAAAGTTATGGCAAGAGAAGCATTGTCCATTGAAGAAACTTCTGCGGTTATCAAATCTACCAGCCAAATGATTGTAATTTCTATTGTCATCCATTCTTGAAGCAAATTGAGAAGATTTTACCTGTGGCTGGTAGTAGCTTTTGTTCACCCTTAAGAAGGATTGCCCCTGGTTTACCTGATAGTCTTTGTTTGTTCTTGATGTAATTCGTCCCTGCTTTACCTGGTGATCTCCATTGTGCTTTTGCTCATTTCTTCTTGCTGCATCAAGATAACTCTTTGAGGTGGATGCTTGAGAAGTTTCTCCATTATACCCCAAACCTGTCTTGTTTAGTGGAGAACGCTGTACATTGATGATCTCATCCAGAGTTTCAGATCCTTTGACAAACTTAAGATTAATAGCCTTTGTTTTCTCAATCTCTTTTCTAAGGCCAACAATTTCACCTTCTAACTTTTCAAGATATTTTTCCTTTTCATCTATTTGAAATTGTAGAGTATCAATGATCATATTCTTTTCTTCTATACATGTCTTGAGTTTAGAAATTTCATCATAAAAGCTATCCACATCTATAGCATCCATGTAGTCATCATCTTCAAAGGCCATTAAAATTTTATAGTCATTACCTCGTTCATCTTCATCACTATTTGATAGACCATCACTGTCTTCATGAGTGTAGTAGCCTTTCTTATTTGCGTTCTGTTTCTTGTTCCATCTAATAGGTTCCTTTTCCTTGTCGATCTTATCCTTATGAGGACATTTGGCAGCATAGTGACCCACTCTTCCACAAGCAAAGCATTTGAAGGGCAACTCACCTCTGAACCGTCCAACACCCCATTGAAGATTTCTGACAAAATTTGATTCTTCTTCTTCTTCTGACTCATGTCTTGATTCATAGTACTCTCCTTTGCCTGAAGCCTTGAAGGCAACTTCTCTCCTGTCAGATGGACCTCCTTTCCTCATTTCATAAGCAGTTAGAATTCCGTGTAGCTGAGACATAGTAAGGGTTCGTAGATTTTCCTTTTCTTCTATTGCAGACACTTTAGATTCAAACTTGGGGGACAATGATCTTAGAACTTTTTCAACCACAATAGCCTCTTTCATTTCTTCACCCAAGTTTTTCATGCCATTAACAATCTCATCTACCCGAAGGAAATAGTTAGCCACACTTTCATCAATATACATTCTGAGATTTTCATATTGAATCCTGAGGGTTTGAAGTTTAGCACGCTTTACCTGTTCATCTCCTTCGTAGCTCAAGACAATCTTGTCCCATATTTCTTTTGCAGATTTATATTGCATAACCTTCACGAATTCTGTTTGAGATAAGCATCCTAGCAGAGTATTGACTGCTTTAGCATTTGTTTCATATTTCTTCTTCTCGGCCGCATCTGTAGGAGTAGCTGAAGGAAAAGTGTAGCCTGTATCTATGATATCCCAAACTTCTGTACCAAGAGATTGAAGATAGGTAGTAACTCTTACCTTCCAATAATTGAAGTTTGTCCCATCAAAAATAGGATGCCTGATTGATGCTTCCCTCTCGTAGTTGCTCATGATGAATGATCTTCCTTCAAGCGATCAAGCTTCTCTGAAGGACCTGCTCTGATACCAATTGTTGGAAATAATACTGAGACGGGGGGGTGAATCAGTATTATTAAGCCAAATATTTCCTTTCTAAATTCCAGATGATATACGCTACTTCAGTTAAAACAACTCGCGTATATACGCAACTACAGATAAAGAAACCAGTGTATATAAATCAGACTTATAATTTGAATTATCTTTCAGATGTCAGTTATTAATCTGTGATTCAGATGCACATAAACAACACCAGAAACAGTGAAACGGAGCAGAAGACAGTCACACGCAAGAACACAAGATATAAGGAGGAAACCCAATGTGGGTGAAAACCCCCTACTGCAATTCGTCTCTATCTTCTTTTTAATTAGGAACTTCTCTTTACAATGTCTTGTACTGGAGCATACTTTACCAGTACATAGGCTGCAACCTACAGAGAGCTACAACTCTCTCTCGTTTTCCAGCTTTCCTGGAAGGGAGCTCTCAACCCCCTTAGTTCTTGTACTAGCTTGAGATACTAGTACGCAGGCTCCTACCTACAAAAGGCTGCAACCTTCTCTTTGCTTTCAGGGACCTCGTTTCATTAATTTTCAGACTGGATCCACAAGTAACATCAATCAAACATCAAGAATTTCTGCATAACCCAAACTCCTTTTCACCAATCAAAAGCTGAAACAACTAAGAACTTCTCTGATTATTGAACCCAGAACATAGTAACTGTAATCAAACACCAATTCTGAACCTAGAACACTGCAGCAATAAAACAGAAGCAGCTAGAACATAAATCAAGACATATACGCTACTTCACTGTTAATCAACCTGCGAGTATACGCTTCTGTACCACACCCAACCTGCGTATACGCGTCTTTCATTCACAGAAAACGCGTATATACGCACCTTCAATTCACTGAACCTGCGTACATATCTCTAAAGGATAATTTATTCTTTTAAGCATTCAGACAATAGTTAGCCCAGATTTATAGATCAGGAGTGCACCACATATAATAGATCAAAATCATACAGAGATACCAATGTTCAAGCCTTGAGATTTAGATCCATTAATAGTCCTTATCCTTCTTGTGCTCAGGTTCCACCTTCATTCAGATCTAGATCTGCACCATAACCCAATCACCCGTATTCCAGATCTATCACGATATCAGATATTCAATAATTCAGATAATCCTTTGCCACATGATCTCCTTCCTCTTATATAGTTTTATGCCTTCCTCAATACCACGGTCCAAAACCATAATAAACCAATACCATCAATTCAATACTAGGGATCAACACGTCTGTCGAGATACCATGGTTCAAAACCATAGGTTCAAATTCCAAGGACTAACTGCCATGGACCAAAGGTAATATTTCCAACATATACGCGCTTTTCATTGCATGAAAGTGCGTGTATACGAATACGCACTTTTATAAAGTCCAACCTGCGTGTATACGCGACTTGATCTTAATGAACCTGCGTATATGAATTTTCTCTTCATCCTTGTAGTCTGAACTGAGATCTGTCATCAGAGAGAGTTGCCATCAAGGACAACACCTGTACCATAGTGTCACACCTGTGCCATAATGCCAACAGGAACACCATCAATCCCTTAAAAGTTGTTAGAGTCTCCCCAACTTTTTGGTTCAAGCGTGTGCTTCTGAACATCTACATCCTGCAAATGATGTTTCAAGCTATTGCATTCCTCCTGAATACAATCTTCACACTCTGCAATGCAACCCCTTCTTGGAGTTGTTTCAATGGCCTTCATGATAGTTTTGGAACTCTCTCCATAAGAATGTCCATATCCAAGACACAAATACTTAGGCCTTTCCTCAATAATTATTGGCTCAACAACACCTTGTGCATGTCTACCAAAGCTTTTTCCTTCATAGCCCAACTTGGACATTAGCTTGTAACCTATGCCTCTAGTATGTTTTTCAAAAGAACCAAAATAAGCATCCTTAGAGGAATTTGAAGACAAACTGGAATGGTTTACCTCTTCTTCAAGCAGATATTTGACTAAGGCTTCTTGGGCAACAAAGAGCTATGTCTCCAACTTATGCATCCTTTTTAGGTTCATATTTGCGATATGAATTTGCCTCTCCATTTCCTGCAATTTGTCAGCAAGCAACTGCTTCTCTTCCTTTATGGGATTCGGCTACTTTCTAAGCATGCTACTCTTCCTTCCATCCTCATACATTTCTCTCACCATATCCATCATAGTGGACAATTCTCGCTTCATGTCTTCATTAAAGAATCTTGTGAGGAGAGTAGAATTTGAGGAGCCACTTGTAGAAGTTGTCATTATGTCAATGAACAAAAAAAACTTCAACAAGATAAATAAATAGCTTATCTAAGCAACCTCTTGCAACAAACTTCTTGTGCTTTGGATTGCCTTGAGGTCCTTTGGAATAGAATAATTCCTTCAGCCCTTCTTCCTATTTGTCCTTCCTCAATTGAGCTAGCGACAACTTTCCCTTTACCTTTGCAAACTCATAAAATAGTCAGTCTGCAAAACAACCATACAATCAGCCTCTTGCTATTCAAACACCTTTCAAACAAGCAGTTTTTGCTTTATCAATCAAGCATTTTGATATAACCTTCCCTGAAGATGGGGTTAATCAATCTTAAGCTCTGATACCACCTCATCTGAAAATGGGGCTCTTAGGCTTCTTGTCCAACTTACAAGAACCTCTCCCACTTCCAAAGCTTTAAATTTTCCCAAGTCTTATTGATTAATCAAAGCGGAATTAAAAATGCTTGAAAACAATGGTGTATTATGGTATTTGTTTTTAATTGTTCATGTGATGTAAATTAATATGCTGAAACTGATGTATAAATACATATAACAGAAAATAAAGCAGCAGTAAAGACAAACACATAAGACAGCAAATTAATTAGGAGTTCACCCACAACTCTTGGGCTACACCTCCGTGAGCTCTATTCAACTTAACTGGGCTCTCTGGGATTATGGTATAAGTCTTTTTTACAAGCTCTTGGCTTAACTCCTGCTATTTTACACAGAAACAACAGGTTCAGACACCATATTATTCCTTGGCTCTTGAAGCTCTGGCTCTTGGTTCTTGGTTTTGGCTCTTTGGCTCTGACTATGGCTCTTCAGCTCTGGCTCTCGCTTTGGCTCTTCGACTCTAGCTTCTTTCTGCCCTCTATCAGTTTGCAGCCCTCTTGGCTTTTCACTTGGCTTCCAAGTGACTCCCTTGGCTGCCTTTTTTCTTCTACACTGCCTCCTTCGCCTTAGCCTCGTGCTTTGGCTTCACTTTCAGCAACAAAAACCCCAACAACACCCTCAACAACCAACAACCAATAGTCCCCCTTGTTTCTGTTGTTCTGTGGCTTTTTAAGCCAAATCGACATTGTTGGTTCATTTCCACTTCTCGGCTTTCTGTGTTCCAACCACAGTCCTCTCAAATCCCTTCCCTGAGCATTAGAAATTATTGCTAAATGCCCTTAGGGATGGATGCCACCTATTCTGTAACAGAAAGGGCAATCGGCGCTTGAAATCCCCAGACTTTGTCATTCTTGGCTTACACAGGTAAATGCACTAACACGAGAAAAATCCATAGAGAAAACTATTCATCTGGACTTCAAATGTCCTCAAATTCGGTCTATTCTCCTAACGAGTCTGCTTGTGAGTTGCTATCGCATGTCGCAAATGGCCTTGTTCCAAGGTTTCCCCTCATATTTTAAAAGTATGTTAAAACAATAAAATCCCCCAAATATGGCCTTGCATGGATTTGAAATGGCATTTAATAGCCTTAAGGATCCCTTTCAGGTCTGGTTTATCATATCGGTGCTTTCCAGACTTCAAAATATCTCAAATATCGTTTATCGTCTCGTCGGGTCTATATATATATATCACAAGTCGCTTATCGAGGGGACCCTGGGTAAGCCATATGGCTTGAACGATGCCAACGTTGATTATGATCCATTGATATCAGCGATCGACACATCGCACGTCGTGGGGTCCTGTCTTTGCTTCGTGGCATCGCCGATTGCGATCCGCAGATATTGGCGAGCGGCATATCGCTCGGCTCGATCCCATCACATGTTATGCCTCCGGTTGCCTCTGATAACCATCGCCGATTGCAATTCGTCGATCGGATCTAGACCGTTGATCGACCAGATCCGATGACTCCTATTCACTGTCCCTTTGACCTCTGATGGGGTCGATTTTCTTTGTTTTCTCATGTTTTTGCCTCTTTCCCAAAGAACAAAAGAGGATCTTCTTTTTATGATAACTCTTTCATCTGAAGTCCATTTTGGTCCATTCAAGTTGCGTTGGATTTAGAATGAGGAGATCTATGCAATGACACTATTTCCGAGAGCAGCCTGTGATTTTTATTTTCCTCTGATTTACAAAGGATTTTTTCCATTTGGCACCTTTTACCTCTTATATGAATTCTTTTAGGCTTAAAGGTTTATCCCGGATCCATTTTTGGATCATTCACATTGTTCAAAGTCAGCTACCCTAACAAAACGAGGAGCCCAACAAGTCATTGTCTTTATATAAGATAACATGAATGGAAAGTGAAATAGCAACATTGGTATAAGTGCGATACAGTAGTAGCCCACAAGCTAGAAGACTTAGGGTGCAATGTCAGAGTCAATTTTGTAGTTGTTACATAACATTTTCTTAAATTGACATACTTTTGTCTTAATTGTTAATTGTCTTAAAGGGGTTTCGTCTTAATGGTCATTTTCTTAACTAGAAAGTTTTGTCTTGAAATAGTTTTGTCTTAAACTATTTTTTTCTTAAAATAAAGTTTTGTCTTCAAATATTTTTGTCCCAAACTCTTTTTGTCTTGAAGTATTTTTGTCTTACACTGTTTTTATCTTAAATATAAGTTTTGTCTTAAATTGTTTTTGTTGAAATTTAAAATTTGTCTTAAAATATATTTATCATAAGTTGCTTTTGTCTTAAATATAAATTTTTGTATGTTAAATTTTAATATAAAATAATTAAAATAAAAAGTGACTTTTTAAGATAAAAAATTTCTTTTGTTTAAAAGTGCCCTTGCTATAATAGCATGAAAAACCTATTATAAAATGAACATAAAAGTGAGCCAACACTAGATAATAACATAACATTCATCTCATCAGAATATGTAAGTATTACTTGTGATAATTGGTTTAGTAGTATGTTTAGTTAGATTTAGTGATGGAAAGAAATATTTTAAGAGAGCCCAAGAGATGGAAAAAATAAACTAAATTTTTAGATTTATAGCTATAACGTGAATGAGGCTACCCTTTGTTATGCAGTTTCTCCCTAATCTAATTAACATGAGAATTAGTTTTGGATTTGTGCATTAGGCCATCCGTGTGAAAGGACTACTTGGAAGCGAAGCTGTCAGTGTGACGGAACAATGGAAATTCTAATGAGTCTTCATTGGAAATGACATATATGGGTTGTCTTGCGGGTGATAGTCTTGTTGTTCTATGGTATGTGTGGGTGCACGGAGAGATTACGATTTGAAGCTGATCCACAGATATAACGATCATAGTAGTGCAGCCGAAGCATGTTTTTATGATTTTACAGACCTGAGGGATCACTATATAATTTTTGCTGGTGTTTTTTTCGAGGGCCATAGAACTCTATAAGTTGTTGAAATATAATTTCAATTGCAACAAAAATTAAACAGCGGCAGCAAATTGTTTTTCTTTACCTTTACGATGCGATGAGATCGCAAATCACAAATCACATGCATGCTCGAAGCCTCCGTTTGTTCACTTGATTTCTCCGATTGCGATGGTGCGATGCGATCCGATCACATATCGCAGATTGCACCATATGTTTGTGCTCCATTTTTTTCGTTCTGCCAAATGTGATTTCGCAATGCGATCAAATCGCAAATCACATATTTTAATGGTTGAAATACAGGCCTCAAAATAAATTTAATGTGAAGTAAAAGTTTCTTTTACCGCCAGTTTTGTCAGTAAAATAGTAAATGTAATTTACTGTGGGTTGGTAAGTTTTGTTCTGTGTGTGTAATGGATGCAATGAAATGCACAGCAGTGCGATGAAAAAAAAGGGAAAGAACGCAACAACGTAAATGAAAAATTTACACACCATTGAATCTTTGAGAGACAGTTTTTATTTTGTTTTTACAGAGCAGTGAATGTAATTTTCTGTAGTTGAAGTCTGTTTTTATAGCAGTGAATGTAAAAGAGAATTTTACACACAACAGTGTAAAATCTCAGGAGAAGACAGACTAATTTTTTTTTTTGTTGAAATGTTCTTGGTGAATCCCTCTGAGAGAGAGGAAGAAATTTGTAACTGGAGTTCTCTTTGATTAATGAATACAAGTTTTATTTTGTATGAGGAAAAACTCTTTCTGCTCAGAATTTTTTTTTAAGCTTCCCTGTGCTAAGATCCTGTGGAGAAAAACAGAGCATTGTCTCTATGTTCAGTTAATTTGTTTGTTTTTAGAATTTTACCAGAAAAATTCCCAATAATCGTATCAGAGCTAGTCCAGGCTCTTTGAAGGAGTCAAAGAAGCTGAAGGAAGGACTTTATTGCTGCAGCAGCTTCTCAAACAGAGTGGAGACTCAGTCAAGAAAGATTCAAAGGTATTTTTCAGTGATTTTTAATACATAGTTAAGTATTGCAAGAATGGTCAGCACCAGCACTAGCGTGGGTATTTTTAATACTCAGCTCCCACAATTTAATGGGAAAAACTATGACTATTGGGCAATAACCATGAGAGCCCTGTTTGCCTCACAAGACTTATGGGAAATAGTTGAAGATGGTTTTAAAGAACCAGCAAATGAAAATGAGTTTAATAATTTAACCCAGGCAAAGAAAGATCTGTTGAAGAGCTACAAGAAGAAGGATTCAAAAGCCCTTGTATTTTGTATCAAGCAGTACATGAGAGTGTGTTTCTAAGGATAGCAGCAACCAAGACATCCAAAGAAGCATGGCAAAGTCTCAAGACAGCCTATCAAGGCATGGAGAAAGTGAAGACAACAAAACTACAGTTGCATGAGAAATTTTGAGAATCTATCACGAAGGAGTCAGACAATATTGACTCATTCTTCACACATGTGATTGGTCTGGTCACACAGATAAGGTCTCATGGAGAAACCCTTGAAGAAAGGAGGATTGTGGAGAAACTATTGAGGAGCCTACCCTCAAAGTTCCATGTGATTGTCACCACCATAGAAGAGACAAAGGATCTCTCAAACTTTTCAGTTGATGAACTTCATGCATCACTGATAACACATGAGCAGAGGTTGAGTAGAAATGAAAACTCATCTCTAAAGCAAGCCTTCAAGACCCAGATGTCCTTTGGAAGAGGAAGAGGTCAAGGCAGAGGAAGCAAGAGAGGAAGAGGCAGAAGCCAAAACAGTGGTGGAAGGAACAGTCTAGCAAATGCTCAAGGAAGAGACAGCAATCCAAATCAGAACCAAGGCCAAGGCAGTAGCCAACAAAGTGGACAACATCATGCTCGAGGACAAAGGCATGAAAAATATAATGTCCAATGTTATTATTGTAGAAAATATGGGCACTATGCCAGTGAATGTAGGAAAAAACAGCATGATATGAATAATAGATCTAGTGCAAATATCACTAGAGAAAATATCAACCAAGATAATGTGTTGTTAGCTTGTAATATGGCTGAAACAAACAGTGAAGATATATGGTTTCTAGATTCTGGTTGTAGCAACCATATGACAGGAAACATAGCTCTGTTTTCTGTCTTAGATCAAAGTGTGCAGTCACAAGTCACACTTGGGACTGATAGCAAAATTTCTGTTATGGGAAAAGGAGAAGTTAAAATATTTACAAAGCAAGGTGAAAAGAAAACCATAGCAGATGTCTATTATGTTCCAGGAATGAGATGTAACCTCTTGAGTATTTGATAACTTTTTCAAAAGGGTTACAATGTTTTCTTTGTGAATGATGTATGCACCATCATGGATAGAGCACCCAGTAAACGATGCATTGCTGAAGTGAAGATGACGAGGAACAGGATTGATCTGGATTTAAACAGGAACGCAACAAATTACAGAGATAACCATATACGCAAAGATGCAGCGGAAATAATACTTCATTTCATTAATGGAAAATACTGAAATATGCTTACAAACAGAAATGGAAATAAACTAGCTAGGGCGATGGTAGCTTATCTCTGAGAAGAGATGTGATGGCTACATGCCTCTGAACTGTGTTACAATGAGGCTCGAAGGCCTATTTATTGTTGAGAAACAATGGAAAAACCCTTAACATTCCAAAACCTAACCCTAGGAGATGAAACGCCAAACTGTGGGCCCCGTTTGGGGGTAAGTTGGTACATCAACTTCCCGGGGTCGTAACTTTGGCATATGATCTCTGTTTGACGCGTACAATAGCTCATTAGAAAGATCTATCCGAGCACTATCATTGTTGGAACAGGCAACACAAGTCCATTACTCATGTTCCCCCCGGATTCCCCAAAAAACGTCGTTTAGGGCCTCAAAACGGGTCCGGAAGTTCAGGACCCGAAAAACTGCTAAAAATAGTAAGTTGTGCTACAATTAAGGAAACTGAAAATGCTGAGAAAGACAATGGTGGGGGTCCAGGTGGACTTGGCAGGTGGCCACCAATATCCTCCTGGATCATTCCTCCCCCCTTAGGAAGCAATGGTCCCCATTGCGTTGAGCTCCTCCATGAGATGAGGAAACTTCTGCTGAACTTGTTCCCTGGTGAGCCACTTGCCCTGCTGAAGGAGTTGGCCCGCTTTGACAACTCGATACAGTTGGATATTCTATTGGCGAGTGTTCTTGATCTGTGTGTCCATGATCCGATCAGTTGCAGCTTGTTCCATGCAATCTGGATTTAATTCTGTGGGTTTGAGCTGTTCTGCAATGTCGGATGTGTCTAGCAATGGTGGAAAGTATGGCCGAAGGCGGTCCACATTGAATACTGGGTGCAGGCCAAGGAATGGGGGAATGCTGAGCTCAAATGCATTGTCTCCCATAGCCTTAGTAATGGTGTAAGGACCATATCGGAGTGGTCTCAATTTCCGATAGGCTCCAGTAAGGCGTTCCTTTTGCAAATGCAACCAGACTTTGTCGCCCACCTGAAACTTGTGTGGCACCCGATGTTGATCATGTCGCTGCTTGTACTTGGCATTTGATTTCTCAAGAATGTCATGGACCTGCTGGCGAATATGTTGGATGCGCTCAATGAAGCTGGTGGCCTTATCTGTTTCGGACTGGACATGAGCTGAATTCATGTGAGTAGCTGCAAGTGGCATGGCCACATCAATGGGGCATAGTGGCTGGAATCCCAAACCCACCTGAAAAGGGCTATGGCCAGTGGAGCTGTGAAGAGCTCGGTTGTAGCTGTGCTGAACGTAGGGGAGGCTCTCGTCCCATGTGCGTGGATGCTTTGAGTTATACATGCGCAGAATGTGCACAATCATCCTATTGACAACCTCTGTCTGGCCATCAGTTTGAGGATGGAAGGCTGTGGACTTCGTGAGTTTGGTGTCCAGCATTGACCAGAGACTGGACCAAAAGGTGCTGAGAAACCGACTGTCCCGATCTGAGATGATAGACTGTGGGATCCCAAAGTGCACCCACACTCGTTCAAAGAAGAGTTTAGCAGTGGCTTCTGCTGTGATATTCTTCTTGCAGGCCATCATAATGGCCATCTTTGAGAACCTGTCGACGACCACAAAAACACAGTCATTTCCATGCTTAGTGGAAGGAAGGCCTGACATGTAATCCATGGAGATGGATTCCCAAGGTCGACTAGGGGTAGGCAACGGGGTATAGAGGCCTTGCTTCTTAATGGTCGGTTTGGCAATGGCACAGGCAGTACATGATCGGATGTACTTCCCAACATCCTGTCGAAGATTCGGCCAATAGAAATAGTTTTGCAGTACTGCCACTGTTTTCTCGACCCCGAAATGCCCAGCAGCCCGACTGTAGTGTGCTTCCCAAATCATCTTGGCACGCTCGCTTGAAGGAACACAAAGGTGACCGAGGTGGCATAATAGGGCATCCTGGAGGTGAAAATCTGCAACCTGCCGACCCTCCAAGAGTGTCTGGTATGTGTGGCCGAATTCTGGGTCGCTTTTGTAGAGAAGTGGCCAATCAGAAGTCTCGTGCCCGCAAGAGTTGAGCACGGTGGTTAGCGCCATGATCGGTGGTCGACTGAGGCAATCTGCAACATTATTGGTGCTGCCCTTTTTATACTTGATATTCAAGTGAAACTGTTGCAGGTATGTAGACCACTTCTGATGGCGATCATTCTGCAATTTCCCTTGGGTCTGTATGAACTGCAGAGGTCGGTGGTCTGTGTGGATGACCGTTTCCTTCCCCAAAATGTAATGCTTCCATTGTCGGCAGGCCTGTACAATGGAATACATCTCTTTATCATAAGTGGGGTACTTCCGGACTGTGTCTGAAAGTGTTTCACTGTGATATGCCACTGGATGTCCATGTTGAGTAAGGACTGCCCCAATAGCATAGTCAGAGGCATCTGTCTCGACCTCAAATGGTTGTTGTAAATCTGGTAACGCGAGCACTGGTGCCGTGCAGAGGCGATCCTTCAACTCCCTGAATGCCTTCTGTTGAGATTCAGACCAAAAGAATTTTGCTTTCGCCCCGCCCTTGGTGACTTGACTCAAGGGCCAAGAAATATGAGAAAATCCCAACACAAACCTGCGGTAGAAGTTGGCAAGACCTAGAAAGCTGCGGAGCTCTGTTAGAGTGGTTGGAGAGGGCCAATCCCGAATGACTTGGACCTTGGCTGGATCGACATGCACCCCCTGTTCATCAATGATGTATCCCAGATACTGAACCTCGGTCATGCCAAAAGTGCATTTCTCCAAATTGGCACATAGCTTGTGTTGCCGCAGTGTTTGGAGAACCTGTCGGATGTGGTGGAGGTGCTCTTCCCAACTCTGGCTGAAGATCAGAATGTCATCCAAGTATACTACTACAAAGGAGTTGGTGAATGGCCGCAAGATGTCATCCATTAGCCTCATAAAGGTTGCAGGAGCATTCGTCAATCCGAAAGGCATGACCAACCATTCGAAGAGGCCCTCCTTGGATTTGAAGGCAGTCTTCCACACATCTGAGGGTTCAATTGGTACCTGGTGATATCCTGACTTCAGATCGATCTTGCTGAAATATTTCGCCCCCTTTAGTTGGTCTAGGAGGTCATCAATCCGCGGGATCGGGTACCTATTACGGACAGTGATCTTGTTCAGCGCCCGATAGTCAATACAGAGTCTCCACGTCCCATCCTTCTTCTGTACCAACACTATCGGGCTCCCACAGGGCGAAGAACTCGGACGGATGTGACCTTTCTGCAGGAGCTCCTGAATCTGCCTCTTGATTTCATTGTTCTCCAGAACGGAGCGCCGATAAATTGGTCCATTGGGTAGCGGCGCACCTGGGGTCAGATCGATGGAGTGCTTGACTTGACAGTGCAGAGGAACCCCTGCCGGGGAGGTGAAGATGTCTTTGTACTCCTCCACAATCTTGTCCATCTGTAGCTGCCGTGCAGAGGGACCCCGTTTGGAGGCCGCGGCCACTGTCTTCTTCTTCCCTTGAGGGCGTATCATCAGGAAAACAAATTTCCTGGTTTTGGAAATGATCTTACTGCATTGTTTTGCAGTAATCAAAGAGATGGCGGCAGGTGGTGCTACCTCTGGTATCCTGAACAACTTATTTCCCAATGTAATAATAACAGCACGGGGCCTTGATTCATACACAGCATGTCGCTTCCACAAGTATGGTTGTCCTAGTAATACATCACAAACTTCAAGGGGAGCAATGTCACACAATACCTCATCTGTGAAGGGCTTGATGTTGTATGGAAGGCGACACTGCTGGCTCACGCGAAGATCTCGCCCTTGGTGAAGCCACCCAATGGTGTATGGTTGTGGATGTGCTGTGGTCGGTAAGCCCAACCGCTTCACGACCTCTGCCGAAATGAGGTTCTTTTGACTCCCGCTATCAACAATGAACTGTATCGGGGAGCCCTTTACCCACATCTGGGAGTGGAAGAGACGCTCCTCCTCCTCTGGATCTTCGGGTTCATTTTTCTGGATCTTTGCGGTAGCAACAGTGGCGCTGGGATCCGCATCAATGATCTGCTTCCCTTTTTCATACCCCTTATCGGGTTCTGACTCAGAGTCGGAACATGCATCTGATTCTGAAACCTTTAGCTCAGCCACCAGTGACTGCTTGGCCCGACACTCACTTGTGTTGTGAGTGGAGCTCTTATGGAACTCGCACCATTTTCCAGTGTCCTTTCTCGGCTTCGCGGCGTTGCTCTTTGCTTGCAGCTTCGGCTGGTTGTCTTGGGCTGTCCCGCCTTGGCTTTGTCCTTTGTTCTGTGGTTTAGGGGCACCTTTCCCCTGCTTTGGATTCGCAGATCCAAAGTCTCGCTTCTTTTGTTTAAACTTCTGCTCGACCTTGACGGCATACCGGTATGCTGCGCCGAGCGAGGGGATGTTTAGGAACTGTATTTCTTCCTGGATGTACTTGTGCAGGCATCCACGGTATTTGAGTATCAAATGTTGCTCCGAATCCTTGATACCCAACTTTGTGCGAAGGGTATGGAAAAGATTGGTGAACTCCGGCACATCTTGGTCCCTTCCCTGCCGCAGCGTGGTCCACTTTATGTATTCATCCTCATAGCTTCCGACAGGGTAGTACTGCTCCTTGATGGCATCCCGGAACAATCCCAGGTGGGTGCGGCTGAAAATAGTGAGCCAGTACTTTCATCCTTCTGCTCGCAGTAGGTTTCCCACCAGTCCTTGACGTGGGGGGCTGCTTTGAGAAGAGCAAAAACAATCTTTTCCCGACTCGAAAATTCATGAACAGAAAAATAACCCTCTAGCAGATTTAACCATTTATCTACGGCATCGGCGTCTATCTGACCCTTGAATATGGGGATTTCAAAATTAACTTGTACCTTAAAGGGTGTGGCGTTTCCAGAGGAGATGCTGGAAGCCGATGCACCGCTTCTGGGTAGCCGCTGAAGGATCTGCGCAAAGCTGTCCATCATCGCGTTTCGTTGTCGCTCGAGCGCTTCTTCGAGCAAGATTTTGATGGGATCTCCTGCCCCCTCGTCTTTCTTCTCGTCCGCCATGGGAGGCCGTCGGGATTTGCGAGGCTGGTCTTGCAAAGGTTCAACCAGTTCAAGCCCTAACTCCTTATATCCCGACCTTGTTGGGGACATGCAAAGAAAAACAGAGAAAAAGCAGACCGCTCTGATACCACTGATCCGGATTTAAACAGGAACGCAACAAATTACAGAGATAACCATATACACAAAGATGCAGGGAAATAATACTTCATTTCATTAATGGAAAATACTGAAATATGCTTACAAACAGAAATGGAAATAAACTAGCTAGGGCGATGGTAGCTTATCTCTGAGAAGAGATGTAATGGCTACATGCCTCTGAACTGTGTTACAATGAGGCTCGAAGGCCTATTTATTGTTGAGAAACAATGGAAAAACCCTTAACATTCCAAAACCTAACCCTAGGAGATGAAACGCCAAACTGTGGGCCCCGTTTGGGGGTAAGTTGGTACATCAACTTCCCGGGGTCGTAACTTTGGCATATGATCTCCGTTTGACGCGTACAATAGCTCATTAGAAAGATCTATCCGAGCACTATCATTGTTGGAACGGGCAACACGAATCCATGAAATGGACTCGTGTTGCCCTCGGATTCCCCAAAAAACGTCGTTTAGGGCCTCAAAACAGCTCCGGAAGTTGAGGACCCGAAAAACTGCTAAAAATAGTAAGTTGTGCTACAATTAAGGAAACTGAAAATGCTGAGAAAGACAATGGTGGGGGTCCAGGTGGACTTGGCAGGTGGCCACCAATATCCACCTGGATCAAGGATGTTCCCTCTCAGAATAAAGGCAGATTTGAAACATAAAGAAATTGTAGGAGTTACCCAAGAGACTTTCCAAAGCCAACCAAAGGATGAAAATTGGTTGTGGCACTTGAGATTTGGACATTTCAACTTTGGAGGTCTTAACTTGCTGAGCATAAAAGGAATGGTAAGAGGATTACCATTGATAGAGAAACCGGACAACCTTTGTGAAGGTTGTATATTGAGAAAACAACACATAAAAAGTTTTCCTTCAGGGAAAAGCATCAGGGCAAAAGCACCCTTAGAAATTGTCCACTCAGACTTATGGGGACCGATGCAAACTCCATCACTAGCAGGCAGCCAATACTTTCTAACATTCATTGATGATTTTATTAGAAAAACTTGGGTTTATTTCCTAAAGAACAAAAGTGAAGTGTTTGAAAAATTTCGAAATTTCAAGGCATTTGTAGAAAACCAAAGCGGGCTGCATATCAAAGTTCTGAGAACTGACAGAGAAGGTGAGTATATCTCCAAAGAATTTTTACATTTTTGTAGAGAAAATGGAATTCACAAGCAATTTACAGCAAGGTACACTTCGTAGCAAAATGGAGTTGCCGAAAGGAAGAATAGAATAATCATGGATATGGCGAGGAGCATGTTGAAGGCAAAGCATCTGCCAAATGATTATTGGGCTGAAGCTGTACACTGTGCAGTATATATTTTGAATAGATGCCCAACAAAGACAGTGATGAACAAAGTGCCGGAAGAACCATGGAGTGGGAGAAAGCAAGGAGTCACCCACATGAAAGTTTTTGGATGTGTGGCTTATGCACACATTCTAGATTAGCTAAGGAGGAAGTTGGACAGCAAAAGGGAGAAATGTATCTTCATTGGATACAGTGAGGAATCCAAAGCTTACAGGTTGTATATCCCATCTTCCAAGAAGTTTTTTGTGAGCAGAGATGTTCAATAGAGAAAAGAGTTAATGTTAAAAACTGTTTGTCTCATGATGAAAATGATGAAGAGTTGGCTGAAATACATCCCCAAACAGCAGCGCCAACACAAGGACAACAAGGGACACCCTTGAGGAGAAATGAGAGTGCTTCTCCAAGCACACCACAAGGAGGAAACTCAAGTGCGTCTTCAAGCACTTGCACACCAAATGAAAGAGGTAAGAAATTCAGAAATTTAAGTGATATTTATGATGAAGGAATGAATTCCTTGTTTTCTTTGTATTGTCATGTTGATGACCCTATTCATTTCGAAGATGCAATTGAAGACAAGAAATGTATAGAAGCTATGGATGAGGAGATGAATGCCATAGAAAGAAACAAGACATGGGATTTGGTTGAGCTACCAAAAGGTAAAGAAGTCATTGGAGTTAAATGGGTCTATAAGACCAAGAGTAATGCTGAAGGCAAAATAGAAAGACACAAGGCAAGACTTGTTGTCAAGGGATACAAGCAGCAGTATGGGAGAGACTATGAGGAAACTTTCACACCGGTTGCAAGAATGGAAACCGTGAGAGCAGTGTTGTTCATAGCAACACAAAACAAGTAGAAAGTTTACCAAATGGATGTGAAGTCAGCATTCTTGAATGGAGTATTAATGGAAGAGGTTTACATTGAACAACCTCTAGGCTATGAAAAGAAAGGCCAAGAGCACAAAGTATGCAGATTGAAGAAAGCTCTTTATGGGCTGAAGCAAGCACCAAGAGCATGGTACAATAGAATAGATTCCTATCTACTGGAAAATGAATTTGCAAAGTGTGAGGGAGAACCCACCGTCTACATCAAAGAAAAGGATGGTAAAATTTTAATTGTTGTGTTGTATGTTGATGATGTTATTTTCACAGGTAATGATGATCACCTCATTTCAAATCAGTGATGAAAGAAGAATTTGAGATCACTGACATGGGTTTGCTGAAATACTTCTTAGGAATAGAAGTAGATCAAAATAAAAATGGTATTTTTATCTCGCAGGCAAAATATGTACATGAAGTGTTGGGCAGACTTAACATGCAGGACAGCAAGGCATCAATCACTCCCATTGTAATGGGATTAAAACTCAGCAAAGAGGACAGCAGCAAGGATTTTGATCCTAGCTTGTACAAGAGCATAGTTAGCAGCCTTATGTATTTAACTGCAACTAGGCAGGACATAATGTTTGCTGTTAGTTTAATTTCCAAATTCATGGAGAGGCCAAAAAATGCACATTGGCAGGTAGCAAAAAGAATTCTGAGGTATGTCAAAGGTATAAAAACATTTGGCATCTTATATACTTTTTTAGAAAGTTCAGATTTAGTTGGCTACACCGATAGTGATTGGGCTGGAAGTGTAAATGATCGGAAAAGCACACCCGGTTATGTTTTTCACATGGGTTCAGGAGCCATTTCATGGGCTTCCAAGAAACAGCCAATTGTGGCGTTGTCTACAGCCGAAGCTGGTAGCTACAACAGCAGCGTGTCAAGTGGTTTGGATGAGGAGACTGTTAAGAAGTCTATGCTAAGAGCAGGAAATAGCAACGGTGATTTTTTGTGACAATAGTTCAGCTATTGCGTTGTCCAAGGATTATGTGTTTCACAAACGAATGAAACACATAGACACAAAGTTCTATTACATTAGAGAATTGGTGAACAATGGAGAAATTGTTTTACAACATTGTAGGACTCAAGAACAGGTTGTAGATATTATGACCAAGCCATTGGACCAGAAAAGTTTTGATTTTTTAAGGAAGCGTCTGGGTATGATTGATAACCCAGTAGTTGAAATTAAAGGGGAGTGTTGAAATATAATTTCAACTGCATCAAAAATTAAACAACGACATCATATTGTTTTTCTTTACCTTTACGATGCGATGAGATCGTAGATCGCAAATCGCATGCATGCTCGAAGCCTCCATCTGTTCACTTGATTTCTCCGATTGCGATGGTGCGATGCGATCCGATCGCATATTGCAGATTGCACCATATGTTTGTGCTCCATTTTTTTCGTTCCGCCAAATGTGATTTCGTGATGCGATCAAATCGCAAATCGCAAATCGCATATTTTAATGGTTGAAGTACGGGCCTGCAAAATAAATTTGAGGTGAAGTAAAAGTTTCTTTTACCGCCAGTTTTGTCAATAAAACAGTAAATGTAATTTACTGTGGGTTGGTAAGTTTTGTTCTGTGTAATGGATGCAATGAAATGCACAACAGTGCGATGAACGCAGCAGCGTAAATGAATGTAATTTTCTGTAGTTTGCAGAGAGTTTTTATTTTGTTTTTACATAGCAGTGAATGTAATTTTCTGTAGTTGAAGTATGTTTTTACAACAGTGAATGTAAAAGAGAATTTTACACACATTAGTGTAAAATCTAGGAGACAGAGTAATTTTTTTTTTGTTGAAATGTTTTTGGTGAATCCCTCTAAGAGAGAGCGAGAAATTTGTAACTGAAGTTCTCTTTGATTAATGAATACAAGTGTTATTTTGTATGAAGAAAAACTCTATCTGCTAAGCTTCCTAAGATCCTGGGGAGAAAAACAGAGCATTGTCTCTATATTCAGTTAATTTGCTTGTTTTTAGAATTTTACCAGAAAAATTCCCAACATAAGTTTGGTAAATCATTGCTGATCGCTACTGGAGAGGACAGAGAAACCAGTTCACGTGCAAGCTATGATAACAAGAAACTACGAAGTGAGTCAAGTTTTTAGAGATATGAAAATGTTATTTTGAATGATCCTTCCATGTTGAAAACGTGACCATCCAGGAGAATGAAATTATCATAGATAGAGAAATATTGCTGGGAGATAATCATTGAGACTGGGTAATCTTGGAAAGAAGGTCGATACTGAATTATGTGCAGCACTAAGAGCATTGTACAAAATTAGATGACTGAGAAAAAATCAACAATTGGTAATTTTTTTACTACTCCCATAGAGATGGTGAAAAAATGTAGGTACAAGAAACAAAAAAATGACAGTTAGAGGCTGCCTTATTGCATGCTACTACGGAGTGAGTAAGACAACCTATTGTTGAGGAGAGCGCTTGCACATTTGCTGTGGAGACCTGTATTGGACCGAGTCATTGGACGCGGATTCCGTGTATTAGTTTAATTTTCAGCTGAAACCTTTTGGTACTCAGAGATAATTATTGTTTGTATTTTGAAACCTACAAGCCATTGAGGGTTTACTACAAGCATGGTGGGGTCTAAAACGGATAAGACTATGAATGAAGATCTTCTATTTCGAGAGAGTTGAAGCCATAATTTTACTGAGAATTTATGTTAAGGGATCTGTCACTAACCCATTAATGGAATTTTCAGTGATTCCGGCCTTGATGAAATACCGGTGATGTGTATACAACATTAAAGCCATTCATTAACGTGCTTGGACAGAGATAATACAGCACCTTACCATGCGCTCATGAATATAAGTTTTACTGCAGTTGAAAACCGTGGTGAAAAGATGCCGCCCAAGAAAAGACGCTGAAAAGCCAGCAATTGAGATTTGACTGTTTCATCAATGGACACACTTGGCATACCAACAAAAGATGTTGAATGTTGTGCACGACCACGTTGATATTCAAAATTCAAGTGAAGAGAGAGAGAGTAAGTTGCTCACAAGGTAAGTGGAAAGAAAGCGCAAGTGGATTTTGAGGGTTTATTCGAAAATAAAAGCAGGTGAGGTCAGTGCGTAGGCTAGATGAATGAAAGGAAAATAAAAAATTCTAAAGTAACCAAAGAAATGATGTGGAGTTGAGCAAGAGAGTCTTGGTATATGGTGGTGCTCTTGTATGGGACTGCCCTGCTCACCTTGGGATTCATCCTAGAGGATTCTGACACATCCACTGGTACTCAACCCCATTCTTAGCATTGACAATGACCTCACTGGTAACGTGGACTTAGACATGCCACCTTTAGAATATGACGCCTACATCTGGGAGGAATGGCGGTAGTTGTGATCATGGATTTGTTGGAAAAATGACGTGTAATAAATAAGAAAGTAAAGTGAGATATCGGAGCAGATCGAGGGACTCGGGAGTGCCGAAGTTCTCCACATCGATGCTATATCTAGCCTGCTGTCGGAATAGACAAGGGCATCAGACGTACAAAGATGGTTTTGTTGGAAATGTATAATATCAAATATGAAGTAGAACACTTTCAAGCGTCTTTGGACGATCACAACCACCGTTGTTTCTACCGGGAATAGTGGTGGTTATGAGCATGGACTTCTTGGGAAAATGACGTGTAATTAAGAAGAATGTAGAGTCAGATGATGAAGTGGATAGAGGGTTGAAGTTCTTCACATGGATGTTATATTTGGTCGGTTGTCGAAATAGACAAGGCACTATATGCACAAAGATGGTTTTGTTGCAAATTTATGATACTAAATATAAAAGTTAAATGCTCCACCATTAATGTGTTTCACTAAAAGTGATAATAACACGAGTAGAACACTTCCAATCTTCTTTGAATGGTCTAGTGTTCGAAAATTTTGCAAGTATGGTTCTCTTTAATTTATTTCTAGTATAAGTCTCTTTTAATTTTGCAATTATGGTTCTCTTTAATTTATCTCTAGTCTAAGCTTCCTTCATGCATCAGAAAGGAAGCAACGTTCCATTCTCTTTTTGCAATGTAGTTTCTGGGATGTCCAACTAAGAGGGAGCACAAATAGAGATGGGCACAAACAATATATCAACAATCACTCTACAAATATCAACACCCCACTTTGCAATTCCATAGATCTGCCAACAAGTGCAGCATGGCAAGCTAAAAGCTTGGGCCATTGTTTGCGAGAAGTAAGAAAAGAAGCTCAATTCAAGATAAAATCTTCCTGAATAATGCACTTCATCCAATTCATGCAATACCATGATTTGATTGGGAAAGTTTTGGGATTCTTTCCCACAAAATATGCTCTCATCCATTAGATTCAATACAAATGGAAGCCTAAATGACAAATAGATCTAGAATTGGGGGCCAAATGCTCCATTGTATTGTTTGCTAACTCGAAGGATCAGACGCGGGTATTTCAAGGCGTTCCATATTTCTTTAATTCTGCAAGACTTTAACTCTATTTCTGAATTGAACACTTTTGCCCAAATAAAGAATGCTTTACAGTGGCCCCAGCTTGGATCAGACTATCCTCTCTACTAAGCGAATTCTAGGAGGAAGAAACCCTAGAAGGTAAAAGCAACAACAATGATCACTTTATCAAATCTTCATAAGACACCAAACGAGGCAGGTATACATCTTAAGTATAGATATGATTCTACATGGATATCTCTCAGCCTCTTGCTTCCTTCGTTGATCTCTTTTTTAGGAATGATTTTCGAAATAATGGCTAGAATATGAACACATCCCCTTCTACTCTTTGTGTTTCCATGAATATGGTCATCTCTTCAAATAATTCCCTCTTCACATCATGGAAATGCAACAACCTAAGGAAACAACCATGGGTATACAAGGATTCACTAAATTAATTCTAATCACAAGCATACAAAGGCTTTAGTTGCTTCTGAAACTAGAACTCTAGACCCAGAACAAGTACTGAAACATTTTGTGGAAAATTTTGGGAGCTTTGGTTGTATACATATTTTGAGAAACACAATTTTCATATTGATTTTAATTTTGATGTAACAACCCTAGTTAAAAATCCATGTAATAAAGTTAATAAAGGAAAATATTAACCAAGGTCATGGACACATATTCCAAGTTAAATGTTGGGCAAAAAAGTAGTGATGGGAATCACATTTGATTAATTAATGGCTATGTAAATTGGAAAAGGAAATGGTAAAGGATTTGGAAAGGCATGAAACATTTATTCACATTTTATTTATGAAAATAATGGAAAATAAGAGAAAGGGAATATGAAAGGTTGCAGGTTTCATGTGAGGAGGAAATAGAAGGAAGATAATGGAAAAATGAAGAAAATAGAGGTCTCAATGATAAAAAGGCTTATGAGGACGAGTTCATAGCTTTTGTCAGTTTTTGCTTGGAGCTCTTTCTTCTATTCCCTCTCTCACATTCTTGGACACTTAGAGTTTTCTTGGAACACTCTTGGAGGAGTGTGGCATACTTGGGATTTGGAGCAAGAAGGTGAAGTAAAAGAAGGAAAGTGCAAGAGGAGATTAAGATCAGTGGCTACAATAGGTTTTACTTGTAGCTACCAAGTTGTATATGATTTCCTTGTTAGTTTTGGCATGCGTAGCACATGCATGTGGTTTCTTGGTTATGATATATTAAGGGCATGGAGTATTTTCTGGATTGATAATGGATTTTCCTAGCTTTCTAATTTTCTGGATAGCCATGGTGTTGAGGGTTTTATCTTTGTTTTGTTTTTTGTTCTCATGTTGCTTTAGCCGTGGGTTCAGTTACTAGTTCCTGGAGCCTTGGTTGGACAAACGTTGTAGAAGCCTTGTAACAACCTGGGTTGAGTTACTAATCTTAGAAACCTTGGTTGGAAAAACACTTTGGAGCCCTTTGTGGGTTGGGTTACTAGTCCTGAAAGCCCTGGTTGGAGAAACACTCTCGATCCTGACAACACCTGTGGGTTGAGTTACTAGTCCTCGAAGCCTCAAGTGGAACAAATGCTCTAGAGCACTGGACATCTTTGGTAGAGACTGATGTGGTGATGGTTAGTGATGTTTGATCGTGAGGTGGAGTCACTGGTTGAGGATTGATGTGGTTTGGCCTTTAGAAGCCCTGGTTTGGTTTTGTTTAAGTTGTTTCATGAGATCCCACATTCATTCTTGGATTATGGTGTGGGGGTGATTGGTTGAAAGAGATATTTTTTTCAGCCCATTCCATGGTCGGATGGTACGTGGAAGTCCCTGACTTGTTTGGATTTTCATATGTTAATCAAAGCTCATTTTCCTCTGGTATTTTCATGAGAAAATGTGCTTATCGTTACATGGCTTTAATAGTTGTTTCATCATTATTATATCTCCAATTATTTGGTGGCTATGAGCATATTTTATGATAATCTTGGTGTATGGATCTCATCATGTTTTGCTTAGTAGATGAAATAATAATGAATGAATAAGCTAATAGATAAAAATGCAGCTATTAGGAGGAGATATCAACCCTCTTTGATGATTCTTAGATAAGTATGAGATCCCTATGTTCAAATATCTTGTTATGACTTGTATATTTCATGCTTATGATATGTTTGATGAAATGCTTTTCAGGGCTAGTAGAGGTCAAATTAAGTCCTTGGTCAAGTATTTTCATTAATAACCTTGTGTTAGTGTTAATTATCTTTTCTGGAAAAATCATGAAGTTTTGGGTAGTGGCCTGAGTCTTGGCCCTTGAAAACGTGGCATAGAATCTGGGGTTGCTGGCATAGAACTACATGAAAAAGTCCACAATCACATGCATGTCTTGTTGTGGGAGTGATTGGAGGATCTTAGTCACATGCATGGATTGTCATAGGAGTGATTGGGGGTTTAGGTCAGCAAAACATCAAGTTGTCTTAGAGGTTTGGCACCTAGAAGGGTTGATTGTCTCTTGAAGGTTTTGCAGCTCCTGAGGAAGGTCAGATTGGTACCTTGTCCTGTCGATTCCACTTCTTTAACTGTACTATGGGGGTTGAATCATATCATAGTTACTCTTCGTCACATTTTTACCACAATGGACTAGTTAGCTTGGGTAAATATGGTAGGAGGGTGTTACATTTGAGATGACCTACTTCCACTCAAATTTGATTGTTAAAATCTACAAAGGTGTACGTAGTCTAGCCTCCTCTCGATTGGGACCTACGACATATTACATTAAAAGCCATATTCTCAATCATTAGGCCACAAGATTTATTAATCACTATGATGGTGGTTGGGGTTAATGTTCATTGAGACCAAATTACTTGGCTTGTTTTAAAATTTTATTTATGCATTTGGAAATGTTTAAATCACCATGGTTTTGATGAGTGAAAAGGATGTCGAGATTAATGTGGGTATACCCATAACAATTTGAGAAAATTTGTTTTTTTATTTTCAATCTTTTTAGTGTCACAAACATGACCCAATCTCTTAAAAAGGAATTTTCCACAACTTGTGAGAGTGTGTCTTATTTTAGCAATGTTGATTTTCTTCTTTATGCTAGTGAAAACAAAGAGATAGATTTCATCTTCTAGATTATGTTTGATCACCTCTTTATAGTGTCATAATTTTTTTCTATCCTCTAATTCTTTATCACAAAAAAATATCTTCTTAAATTGAGATGTAAAATATATTTAATATTTTTGTTATATTTAAAATAAAATTTCCCTTTATTCCTTGATGACTTAGCTAAGGCTTGGCATGTTTATGCCAACCTTTCTTAAGCTGCATGTGGCTTTTATTGGAGTATGAGGAAATATTATGAAGCCCTTTTCTTCCATGTTTTTTATCGTGTTCATTATGTACCTAGCCATAGTTGTGCTATCAATGGGCAAGACTCACTTCTATAAGGAAGATATGATAGTGTGTGTTGCATTTGATTTTGAGAGTATAAATAACAAAATATTTTTTTTTTATGTGTTCTATTTTTGTCTTTCTCCGTGATTCTCTAGATATGTGACAAACCCAAAATTCAAAACAACATAAGATGTCAAGAATAATGATAGTTTCAAGGCATTAGGGGAATTTTGAAGTCTAAATGGACCTCCAAAAGAAAATAATAAAATAGGAATGATGAAATTTTCTTAAGGAAAAGAAGGAAGCCTAGCATTTTATTGTATTTTTTACTTATCTCCTCATAGGTTTACTCAAAGTTTAAGTGTGAACACTCATTAGATGCACAAATTAGATGTTGTTTCATGTTTTCAAAAAAAAAATTGTTGTGAGTGTACTCAAAAGTATGTAGAGTGCATGCTCTTCAGTTGGAGAATCTAATTATGCATTCAATGGCTACCCACACTTGAAATTTGAGTAAATCTATAAGGAGATAAGTAAAAAATACGATATAAGAAAAAAGAGTTATCTTCTTTTACCTCCAAAAGTATTTACCCTTCGGGATGCCATCATCATCTTGAATCATATTGGTTATTTTAAATTTGATTTAGTTAGTACATTTTTTATTTTGAGGCTTATTTTTTACCTCAAAATTCCTTAATGAGGAGTTTGTTCTTATCTCATAGTCAGAGGCCCATTGAATTACAATTGTTTTCAAGTCCATGATAATATTTCCACACTCAATTTATCCTTTTCTCAATGATATAATTTTAGTTAAGATTGTGATGAATATAATTGTGAGATATTATATAAATGCACTTCCACTGAAGTGTTCTTGTCATACATAAAATTACTATAAGAAATAATATTGTATTTAACTATCATAATTTTCAT
This sequence comes from Pinus tabuliformis, assembly GCA_031772625.1. Lineage (NCBI taxonomy): Eukaryota > Viridiplantae > Streptophyta > Pinopsida > Pinales > Pinaceae > Pinus > Pinus tabuliformis. The sequence continues at coordinate 2,012,119,286 of CM062816.1, forward strand.
GTTTTTATTCTTAACATTGTAGCTAACAAGCTTCTTATATTACCTTCGTTTTATTTTATCCTCTAATTTTTTGTCATGCCATAGTTTGTTCATAAATTTAGATACAATAATTGTTGCTTTTTTTACAATAGTCTATAGTAGAATCTAATCTTCTAATTTTGATAATTATTTCCAATGATTTATCGATTTAATTTGTCACATAGAACACGTATAATTAAGCAATCATAATTAGAAAACCTTCAGTAGTAATGCAATAATAACAGTAGGATCAATTAGAGATAATGAAGCACAATAGAGACAACAAATTTACCCTCGTAAAGCCCTCTTGGGGAAAAAACCCAACAACTTTTCATCTTTAGGAGAATAATACTTCAAACGTACAATTCAAAATCATTCTAGAAATCTATGTTGAATCCAAATTCAAGTTACCAATCAAATCTTTCCCAAGTGTGGATAAAAAATTCTTCAAGATGCATGAAAGTTATCTCTGGTCAAAGGGGTCAAAATCTAACCTAAGGTTAACTGGTAAAAGGTCTGAAATTTTGCCCAAGGTCACCTTAGCCCTGTGGTCAAATAGCCTGCAGTCAAAGTGCCCATAATTTCGATCTAATAGATCCAAACTTGTGTTGTTAATGCATATTTCTTCTTTGGTCAAAATTATCCAAAATTTAGTCAAACAATAGTCAAAATAGTAGTCCAAATCTAAGTCAAAATAGGTAATTCAAAGATGGTCAATGAGCAACTTCAATGTCTTTCTCAAACCATAGAAATTCTGCTTCTTTTCCTTGCACGTGTGAAGAAGATTCTATAATATTGTGAGTGATCTGAATCCTCTGAATGCTGGAGTTCAAATTGATATGTATATAGTGGTCCTACAAGGTGGATTTTGACCAAGGGTCACATCCATTCACATGGTGGGGTTAATTTGTCTTTTGGGCCCTACATGAAGGCCCAAAACAATAATTTTTATCTTTCATTTTATACAATTTTCTTTTCCCAAATTAGGATTCCTATTGGGCATGCAGGAATACCTACCGATGCTACAAAAAATCAACACTACCTCTTATCAAGGGAGGTATTCTCGAGCAACATATTTCCTTTTGAAAATTCTCCTTTATAAAAAATTTGATGAGATCGTAAATCCATCTTAGAGTGGGAAATGTGCACATTGTATAGATATTTCATCTTCTATGGTCATTTTCCATAGAACTCTATGACTTCCATCAATTTCTCTTAGTAAAATTCCATTATGACCTATTTAAGTCCTTTTGGTAGTCAAGTAATTTTGGATCCCCAAACATTTTCATTCACTTATCCAAGGTCCATTATGGCTTTTTTGGGTTAATGAAATTTATTTCTTTGGTAAATGTTCATTATGACCAAGCCAAGTCCTTTTGGTAGCCAAGTCTATATGGCTTCTAGAATATTTTCCCACTTTTATCATTTTCTTTGGAATCATTCATCTTTGGTCAAAATCTTCTTGATTATCTTCATCAATGCTAGAACCCTCTTGGTCACGTGTCATTATCCTAGATGTCTTATACAATTTCTTCATAATTTATTCTTCTTGAGTCCAAAAAAATGGTATCCTTGTAGGTCAGTTCGTCTTATATCGGAGATCCTTCTTGTCACAAATTTTACTTCATTCTTATAATCATTACATTGGAATTTTTTATGATGTACTTGCAATTGTTATTTAGATAGTCATGAAAAAACAATTTTAACCAAGTAAAAGAATATAAATAATAAAGCTATCTAAGTGATAAAATAACAATAGTATCAATGGAGAAGGATATGAATTACTTATCTTTGATAAATTTGTCTTCTTGATTCTAGCTTCATTGTAGACATCATTTTAAATCTTCCTGCAATCTTTATCAAGCTTATGCAACATCCTTTCCTACATTAAGCATTCCAAATCCAGTTCTAGGGTATCACACGAACCTTCGAATTTACAATAGGTTGTCCTTTCCCTCCAATATCCTTGATGATCTTAACCCATGTCATGGTCCTAGGTTTTTATCAATCTATTTTTAGAAGAACAACAATATAGTTATTTTTCTCTCCCTTTTGTAGGAAAATACTTCTTCCTACTATATAAATTTGTACTTTCTAATGTTATCATAATTCATTATAATCGTTTTATTCACAAAGGTCTTGATTTATAGGAAGGGTTTATAGTAAAATTATAAATAAATTACCAAACTTATGCATAAAATTTAAAAGAAGAGAACTCCTTTTTCGGTTTTGTTCTAGTAAGAATATATGACTTTGTAATGCGCTTGCTGAAGGAGTTGTGCAACCCTAGCCAGCGAACGCAGCAAGAAGCACGCAGCAGCACACAGCTCCATGGACGCATTAGAGGACGGAGAGCTTCCTTAAGATCAACAGCAAGAAAATGAAGGAACAACGAAAGCTTTTGCCTCTCTCATTTCTGCAATGGACCTGACAAAGAACAGACCATCAGTCATCAAGTTTGTCAAAAGACTGGAAGATATCCCTGAAATCTCACTCCCTCCTGCCCTTCCCCGTAGAGCAACAGTTTCTCTAGCGGAGCGTGGATTAGTGGGGCAGTTAACTGGGTTATGGCCATCACCCATAACTGCGAAAAATGGGTAGAAAGGAACTGTACTACGTCAATAGATGGGAAATTCTCAATCAGGTTTTGTGGAAGAGGTTACTTCACATTCCACTTTGAAACCAAGGAGGATCGAGATCTGATATTTAGGAATGGACCCTATTTTATGGATACTAGGGGTTTGTATCTAAACAGATGGACGTCGGATTTCGACCCAGAAATGGATGTTCCCACTGTCATTCGCATTTGGGTCAGACTACCACACCTTCCCCTTCACTACTAGGGGGAAAATTTAGTCAAAGCAATAGGAAACACAGTTGGGAAATATATAGACAGGTGTGAGCCAAAGGAGAATATGCATGCATGCGCCAAAATATGTGTAGAAGTGGATCTTGGGAAAGGGCTACCAAAAGCCATCAAAATAAAAGTGGACCAGTGGACGCACGTACAATAGCTGGATTATGAATAAATCCCCTTCAAATGCAAGGTATGTCACAAATACGGTCATTTTGCAAATAGATGTACAAAAAAAAAGAAAATTAAAATGAAAAGAGTGAAGATCCAGAAAATAAATGGGAACAGGTAAAAAGAAAGAAGACAATCCACAAACAACCAAATCTCTCTTCCTCATAGCCCTCCACATCCTCTGACCCCCATCCTCCATCACCAAAATTTAATAACCTTCTTGCTACCCCTAACCCTTTTGAACCTCTGGATCCTTCAACCCCCCCATCCCCTAGACCAAGATCCAGATCCAGATCCAGATCCCCACAACATATCCCCAATCCCCCCTCATCCCCTCTGGTTTCAAACACTCATACCCCTCCCCCCCCCCCCTCAATAGACAAAATCCTAACCAGAAAGTAGTCAAAGGAAGTACCCCCAAATGTAGAATTCCAAAAAAAATTAGGAAGAAAGATAAACAAAGAAATCAGGGATGAAGTAGCAGCAAAGGAAATGGCATTAGGAACACAACAACCTATGGAAACATTCTTAGGAAGGAGATCAGGAAACAATGAAAAAAGTCAGCAAAGAGGGAAAGGAGCCATGCACCAACCAAAAAGCAAATAATGATAGTGGTCTCCTGGAATTATAGAGGAATGGGATCATCCATCAAAGAAAATGCCACAAGAGACATTTTGGAAAAAGAAAACCTAGACATCCTTATGATTTAGGAGACAAAATCAAATAGCCAAGAAATTGAAAATATAAAAAAAAAATCAAAAATTATGAAGGGGAAGCAATACAGGCAACAGAAGCGTCAGGAGGCATATGCACAAAATGGAAAAAAGGAACTTGGGAATTAATAAAATACAAAAAGGATTAGCACTAGATCCAAATGGATCTAATGCAAATCAGTACAAAAGAGAAGTACCGTGTCATAAATATATACGCCCCAAACCACTACAAGGAAAAAGAGCAATGTTGGGACACCTTAAAAGAAGCACTAAAAGAAGTGCAAGATGGGAAAATAATACTAGGAGGAGATTTAAATTTGTTAATAAGCATAGAAGAAAAGTTTGGAGGAACATATCACATAGACCCATCTAGGGATAATCTAGAAGAAATAATGGAACAACCCAACTTGATAGATATCCCGCCAAACAATGGGAAATGCACTTGGAGTAATAAAAGAGTGGGAAAAAGTAACATAAAAGAAAGGTTGGATAGAATTCTGATACAAGAAAATATAGCAGCAGCGCACAACTCCATAAAATAAAAAAACTTACATACCATAGCATCTGATCATAAACCAGTCATAATAGTCATGGGAAAAATGGAAAACCAGGGTCGGCTCCCATTTAGATACAACACAATTTGGGACAGCGACAGAGAAATCAGTGAATTAGTGAAGTAAGAATGGGAGACAAGAGTAATAGGATCACCATAGTATATTTGGGAAACAAAATTAAAAACTGCAAGAAACAAATTAAAGAAATGGGAAAGAGCAAATGAATTAAAAGAGAAAAGATAAGAGAAAAGAGTTACAACAGAAAATGGACAGCATGTAAACTAAAAAAGAAAACAAAGAAGAAAGCAAGGAAGATTATCTGAGAGAGAAGGAAATCTATTGGGAAATATATAGGGAAAACATGAAAGAAGAAGAAGAGGCAAGATTGAAATCAAGAAGTTTGTGGCTCAAGGCAGGGGACAAAAACACATCATTTTCCATAACACAATGAAGATAAGAAGAGCAAGAAACCAAATAGAAAAAAATCAAGTTGAAAACCAAGAGGTCAAGGGAGCAGAGGAACTAAAAAAAGTAGCCTATCAGCACTTTAAAACCCTACTTTCAGCCAATGAAGAAATGGTTGAAAGTGAAGACTTCTTAAAGCACACAAAAAAAAAATTAAAAAAGAACAAAATGCAGTAATGTGCAAGGATCCCACAGAAGAAGAGGTAGTGGCGGCCATATGGAGCCTGCATCTGGACAAAGCCCCAGGGCAAGATGGCTTCACAATAACATTCTACATATTTCATTGGTATACCATCAGAAAGGATTTCTTAAGAATGGTGAAGAATGTTTTAGAAAAACAAAAAAGGAGGCAACACCAAATCCTCCTATCTTGCTCTTATCACAAAGGAAGCAAACCCCTCAACTTTCAAAATGTTTTTCCCTATATCTTTTTGCAATTAATCGTATAAGATAATAAAAAAAATAATTGCAAATAGAATCAAGCAAGTACTCCAATAATCATATCTCAAAATCAAGGTCTTGAAAAGTGTGCAACAAGAAATTCTTGTTGAGAATGCAACAAGATGATGGAGCTTAGGGAAAAGAGTCACCTTCACTAAGTGGGCCCGCAGGCAAATTATGGCGCAAGTTCTATTTTTTTATCATAGTGTGGGTGATCCAAGTGTGGATGACCACAGTGTGAGTGATCACAGTGTGAGTGATCAAAGTGTGGGTGACCACAGTGTGAGTGATCACAGTGTGGGTGATCAAAGTCTATTTTTAGACTGACTGCCAAACATAGAAAAGTCAAATATTAATGTCTCATAATAATATTTGGACTATAAACTTGATCTTATTCTCTTGGAGCACTTCAGGATGAGCTACGGATGTGGTACATGCAGATCCCAGAAGGAAATACGTGGTTACCTATGGGATGACTAATATTTGCATGCAGGACTTCAGTTAAAACTCAAGTGAGTTGAGTTTAGTGGACTGGAGGTGCAGTTGATGGAGTTGTGTTCAGTTTAACTTTGTTAAACTAGTTGTATTTAGTCTAACTGATCAATAGACTACAGATGAGTTGGGTGAATTAGTTATTAATTAATTCACAAGTTATTAACTCATAATGCAACTATAGAATACATTAGTTAACTCAGTTGCATGTCAGTGCATGCTCAGTTCAGCAGGGACATGTGTTAGAGGATCAGATTGCTATCAGTTGTGACTATAGTTGTGCATGAGGATTTGCACAATCAGAGGGATTGAGTATGCCAATGAATTGGCCAATATCAAGAATTGTAGCTTGTGCTCACGTCCAATAGAGTGTGAGTGATTATTTGCAGGTCAAATACGAGTTTGGTAAACCATTCTCATCAGTTCTTGAGCAGGTATTGAGCTGTGGAGGCAGGCAAGCAGTGGAATAGATTTGGAGATCAGATCTGAGTTGTATTGTGTGTAACAGGTGGAGCTGGTACTGGATTTCTTGTGATAAGCATTGTACTTTGTAATGTTACATGATTCAATCAATATAATATACAGATAGTTGGGGTTTTTAGCGAGATGCTTTCCCCAGGAAAATAGTGTGTTGATATGTGTGATTGATGCTTCTATGTGCGCCTATGAATGTTTCTGCTTCTGTGAATTGATGATCAATGTAGAGGAGGTTATGTATTATGCATGTTCCTCTTATAAGTGTATAATCAGGATAATAACTATGAATATGTGTCATATTATTCAAAATTTCTACATGGTATCGGAGCTGCTTGATTTGTAGAAGAGATTTTTACAGGATATCAAGCGAGGATTGATCATCTGATCTATTATTCAGAAAGTGTTTACATTTTATTTCTTCAGGCAGAGTCTATAATCAGGCTAGGTAGCCTCTGGATTCATCCTTCTTTTGGAAGGTGAGATATCCAGTGAATGCCCATACAGTCGATCTCTGTACAAAAAATATTGTGTTCTCACGAATTTTAGATCGGAAGTGGTTGAGTTTTGAGCTGGTGGAATTTGAATTTAATTCCAAAGCAAGAGATAGAACTCAGAAACATTAAGTGTGAGAACGGAGACAGTATGCCCCAGTATCTCACGAAGTTCACCCAATGCCGGGATGAGCTGGGAAGTGTGGGGGTGACTGTTAGATGAGGATGGTGAGTCTAGCACTCCTTGACCTTCCTAAGAGTTGGCATAGCTACCAGGACTCGGTGAATGGAAGGGAGAAACTACCAGAATGGGAGAGACTTTGGTTGGATCTTGTTCAGGAGGAGATGAGACGGAGCACCAGAGACGGTTCTTCATCCATGCAGGATGAGGAGAACTGTGCCTTAGCGAGTAAGGTGAAGAAGGGGAAGGAGAATGGTTCTCTTTCCGAATCTAGTTCTTCCAGTGGTGGGAAGAAGGTTGACAAATCAAAAGTACGATGCTTTCGTTGTCATGAGATTGGTTCACGGGTCAGGAACCTATATGCTCTTGAGGTTCAAGATGCATGCGAAGCCTTGAGCAGCAAGGCAACTGATGGAGACTTGGTGGTTGAGAGGGAGCATATATTACCTCTCAACATGCAGAGCCAGAAGAAGTCTCAGACGATTGTGGAGGAGCCACGATTGGTGCAGCAGCTTCAAGAGGTTGTGGAGCAGCCACAACAAGGGAAGGTGAGAGGAGATTGAGTAGAGACATCTACTCAATTAGAGACCTCCAGTAGGGGGAAACTTCGAGCCAGGTGGGCTGAGGGATCGCATGCATCCATACCTCTAGGTAGGAGGTGGGGTGATGTGGATTGATCGTCCCAAGGAGGTGGGCCAAGATCCTTGAGGTACCCAACCTCTTGGATGAGACCTTGCTACGGGAGCCCCAGATGTGTAGTAGCAGGAACTGACTGATTGGGTAGAGACAGATGTGGATGGAGCAGCAGAGAGAGCGACAGTGCAGGGAATCCCAGGACAGCACATAGCTAGCAGGCTGCAGCAATGCGAGAGGCACAAGTGTTTTGCACAGTGCTAGGTGGCACAGAGAGGTGTGCAATGATGCGAGATGCATGGAGATGTTGCAGTAGCGCAGATGTCAGAGAGGGAGCACTTGTCAGCAGCAGGGAGAGCTTCAGCATTAGAGGATGTTTCTAGCCCAACAGGGAGGTCAGTTGGGAGGTGCAGTGCAGATGCAATGCTGGGAGATAGACCCAGCAGCAGCACGGATGCAGTCAGAGATCAAAGTGACAGAGGCTAGAGCAGTCAGATACTGAAGAGCACAGAGATGTAGAGTTTCAGTCGACAGAGGCAATAGCAGTCAAAGACTTTGATGATAGAGCAAGTGGACCAGCCATATGTGTTGCATGGAGAACATTCCAAAGTTACAGGATCGGGTTTGAGAGGAAGCCTTTCTTGTTGAGAGGGAGTGTTGAAAAGTGTGCAACAAGAAATGCTTGTTGAGAATGAAACAAGATGATGGAGCTTAGTGAAAAGAGTCGCCTTCACTAGGTGGGCCCGCAGGCAAATTATGGCGCAAGTTCTACTTTTTATCACAATGTGGGTGATCACAGTGTGGATGACCACAGTGTGAGTGATCACAGTGTGAGTGTTCAAAGTGTGGGTGACCACAGTGTGAGTGATCATAGTGTGGGCGATCAAAGTCTATTTTTAGACTGGCTGTCAAAAATAGAAAAGTCAAATATTATTGTCTCATAATAATATTTGGACTATAAACTTGATCTTATTCTCTTGGAGCACTTCAGGATGAGCTACGGATGTGGTACATGCAGATCCCAGAAGGAAATACGTGGTTACCTATGGGATGACTAATATTTGCATGCAGGACTTTAGTTAAAACTCAAGTGAGTTGAGTTTAGTGGACTGGAGGTGCAGTTGATGGAGTTGTGTTCAGTTTAACTTTGTTAAACTAGTTGTATTTAGTCTAACTGATCAATAGACTAGAGATGAGTTGGGTGAATTAGTTATTAATTAATTCACAAGTTATTAACTCATAATGCAACTATAGAATACATCAGTTAACTCAGTTGCATGTCAATGCATGTTCAGTTCAGCAGGGACAGGTGTTAGAGGATCAGATTGCTATTAGTTGTGACTATAGTTGTGCATGAGGATTTGCACAATCAGAGGGATTGAGTATGCCAATGAATTGGCCAATATCAAGAATTGTAGCTTGTGCTCACGTCCAATAGAGTTTGAGTGATTATTTGCAGGTCAAATACGAGTTTGGTAAACCATTCTCATCAGTTCTTGAGCAGGTATTGAGCTGTGGAGGCAGGCAAGCAGTGGAATAGATTTGGAGATCAGATCTGAGCTGTATTGTGTGTAACAAGTGGAGCTGGTACTGAATTGCTTGTGATAAGCATTGTACTTTCTAATGTTACATGATTCAATCAATATAATATACAGATAGTTGGGGTTTTTAGCGAGATGCTTTCCTTGGGAAAATACTGTGTTGATATGTGTGATTGATGCTTCTATGTGCGCCTGTGAATGTTTCTGCTTCTGTCAATTGATGATCAACGTAGAGGAGGTTATGTATTATGCATGTTCGGCTTATAAGTGTATAATCAGGATAATCTTTGTGAATATGTGTCATATTGTTCAAAATTTCTACACAAGGAGGATTTGTGCCCAATAGACAAATCATAGATAATGTAATTATTGTACATGAAGCGTTTCACTCCAGTATACTAAGGCAAGAAAAAGGCCTCATAATCAAACTCGATATGGCAAATGCATTTGACAGGGTCAGTCATCCATATCTAATGGTTGTCCTCCAGAAACTTGGTTTCTTAAGAGAAATAGTGGAAATCATACAGGCATGCATTTCTACTCCATGGATTGCCCTCCTCATAAATGGAAGGCCCAGTGATTTCTTCCAAAGCACAAGAGGCCTTAGGCAAGGTTGTCCTCTCTCCCCCTTCCTATACATTATAATGGCAGAAACATTAAGTAGGGCTCTGGAAAATCAAAGAAAGGAAAGAAATATCATAGGGATCAGAATAGAAAAAGGAATAAAAACAATAAACCACTAACTCTTTGTTGATGACACACTGTTGCTGGGAGGGGCATCAACAATAATAGCGAGGAGGTTCAAAAAAGATGAATTTTTATAGGTTTTAGGTGGGCTATTAAACAATACAAAATTTAGGATATATGGATGGAATACCCCTCCCAGAACTATGCAAAGGATCTCACAAATCTTAGACATCCCTGTATAGGAAAAATGGACACACTTATTTTATTTGGGACTTCCAATCTCAAAAGAGAACATGAAGATAGAAATATGGACTAAAAAAATTGAAAAAATGAAAAACAAAATACAAAGTTGGGGTATGATGTGGCTGAATATGGTAGGAAGGGTAATTATAATCAAAGCACTCCTTGTAGCACTACCTATCTACCAATATGCCATAATCATGGCCCCGACAAGTGCCCACAAACAAATGGAGCTTACCTGAAGAAGCTTTCCATGGAAAGGGGGGAAGCGAGAAAACAAAAAATTTAGCCTGGTCAGGTGGGAGTACGTAGTACTAACTTATGAACAAGGAGGCCTATCAATATGGATACCTGGGCTCATGAATGTAGCACTAGGAATGAAAATAGTATGGAGACTAATTACAGGAAAAGAGGGTTGGTGGAAAAAGACACTTATAATAAAATATATGGATGGCACCAGGAAAATACTGTTGAATGGAAATATCCCAATAAAACTATGTACCCAAGTATGGAAGCTTGTTAAAAGAAAATTCCATTAATGAGTAGATATATTTCTAAAATCCCAGGCAATGGAAAAACAATTTCAATTTGGGAGGACAGAATCATGGGAAAAGAACCACTACAGACTCATCCAGAAACTGAAGACATACAGGAGTGGATGAAAGATAAACGTTTCAATACTTTACACTCTATATCCCTTTGGAATCAAAAGGATTGGCAAGATTGGAAAATCTTAGCAATCTCGACAGATCTGGAAGGGCAATGGAGAAAAATCAGGCAGCTCTTAAAAGGGGCAGTGCCAATCCACTTTGATGAGGAAGATGCTTATCCTTGGGACCCAAGCGGTGGACATTATACAGTTAGGACTCGATATAAAATCCTTCAAGAACAACCAAATCAACAAGACTGGGATTCTTGGAAAATAGCATGGAAATTAGAAAGTTTGCCTAAGATCAAAATGTTCATTTGGACACTATTAAAATGGAGAATATTGACCAGTGACAACTTAAAATAGAATGCCTTTCAAGGCCCAACTCGATGCCCATTATGCATGCATGCTGAAGAAAATATTCAACACTTATTCCAAGAATGCACCTTTGCCAAAGAATGTTGGCAGCAGTTGATAAATCCATTGGAAATAAGAATAAATTTTGAAAAGCCCTTGCCAGATTTTCTTTAGACCCTAGAGAAGGCCTATCCATACACAACAAAGAAGAAAGAAACAATTAAGAAAATATGGAAGTGCATTCCAGTAGTTCTATGTTGGCAAATTTGGTTGACACGAAACAAGTGCATATTCAAAAATCAAATTCCAAGGATAGGGAAGACCCTCTAAAAAACGTGGGGTTTAACTTCTGAAATCCTCAATTTTAAAGGAACAACACCAAAAATTATTCCACTCTTCAGTAGGAAGCATGAGATTGGCTCAGTGAAGCCATAATAAGCAATAATGGACAAAAAGGAAATAGGAGGATAAACTCAGGAAATATATGGAAAATAAGAACGAGTGAAGAGGAACTGACAAACTGGAGGAAAAATTAGAATAGATACTATCTATACTTTGATGGGGCCTCAAAGCATAACTTCGGAAAGAGAGGGGTAGGGGGAATAATCCTAGATCCTAATGGGAAAGAAAACGTCAGATATGAATGGGGATTGGGACAAATATCAAATAATAAGGCATAAGAATACAACTTGTTGATGGGAATAAGAATAATAAAAAAATAGAAATTCAAAATCCTATCATATTAGGAGACTCAGCCATAATAATAGAGGCAAAGGCAAGAAACAAAAACCAAAGAAATGAGTTCATGAACAGAATTCTTAGAAGAATAAGGAAGAATTTGGAAGGTGTTGGCAATGTAATCTTCAGACATGTCTTGAGAATTCACAATCAACAGGCTGATTATTTTACAAACCAAGCAGTGGAAAAAAATGAAGGGCATGTTCGTGAAAACTAGGAAGAATATCATAACTCTGTTCCTTAAATGAGAAACAAAAAACACTAGTATAAAGCTCACCAAAATCAAGGAAGAACCACAAGGATAAAAGCAATAAATCAAAAAGTAATAGTCAAAAGCAACAAAGGACTCATCACTACAGTATTAGTCAGGAAGTCACGGAAATGCAAAATAAAATCCATGAAACTTTTGACTCTAGCATGAGAAATAGCAGGAAGGAAGATTGCAACCATGGTCACAAGAACCATGTTGCAAACTATTTCATCAAAGGCAGGGATCAGGTGGCGTTAAAGCATTATAAGAACAGACGGTGCAATCATCACAGAATCAATCTCAGTGAAGAAATCTTCACCTTCCAGGTCATTATAGTGCTTCTTTGGCCTCCTTCCAACCCAGCTCTTTCACCCCATTTCCCCCCATCCCCTCCACTCCCTCCACCCACCACCACTTTGTAGCGTAAAGCCTCTGTTATGTCCAGATTTTATTCCTCTCTCTAGGACCTCATTTTTACCAAAATACAATGGAAAATCATGACCAAGTTCTTAATATGGACTTCAAATAAGCTTTCATTCGCACCTAAATATATCGTTGGGTCCGCCTCCCCAAGCCTTCACTGCATTGCTTTTCTCTCCTCTCTTTGATCTCCGATCAAATCTATAGCATTGATCTGGCACCTAATCTGACGGTTGGAGATCAACCAATCCATTCAAACTTGTGTGACTTTCTCCCATCGTCGATCTATCCCCATCGGATTGGACGGTTCTTATCGATATCAGGCTGACAACAAGCTCGAAGATTACCTGCCCAAAAAGCGGTTTTCTCTCTATCATCTGCTGCTACGTATCGCCCGATCAATGGAATTAGACGACCTCCCCTTAATACCACTCACGGTTTTTTCTCCGCTAGAAATAACATCTTTGCTTTTAAACCCGCCTCTCTCATTGGTTATAGTTTGAACCTTTTCGTGCCTGATGACCTTTATTCATGACGGCTGTGACGGTTCCTCTAGACTGCAGCGCCTCTAGTTAATCTCCACCGTCCATCCCATGATTCTGAACTATGCGACTTAAAATTGGCACTGAAAACCCCGTTCATCGATTCTAATGGCCCCTGTGCTCAACAAAAGGAAAGCGGTCCACACCAGAAGAAGAAAAAGCACCTCAGGCATTACAAATCCAAGGAATCACAACAAAACAAGGAGCAGAATGCAAAGCCAAAGGAATAATAGGAAATCAACTCAAATGGAACCACATTGGCATATTACAAAATCAGTAGCACAAGTAATGAAGGAGAGAACTTGGTCAAATATGAAAAGAAGAAACAACCTACTCACGAGTAAACAGGCTATAAGCCTTGGAAAACTATCAGAGAATCCATGACATGTAAATTTCTCTTTCTAGTAAGGCAGTTTGTTAGGTAGTACACTAGAATATCGATAAAAATACATGAAGTCTTGAACACTAGACTAGGAGAAGAGACTACGTTCCTATCTCCTAGCTTAGATGTTTATCTTTTTGCAGTCGATTGTAATAGGATCTTGCTCCATTAAAGCTTTTGATAATATATCAACTACCTGACCTTGTTAAAAAAAATTAAAATTAAAAGAACAAGAAACTTATCTCTTGATTGAAATAATCCTTTGACTTCTTTTAAGGTGGTTGGTCATCCTCATCGTCAACATTAGCTGCTAATGTATGATTATTTGCATGATTTGTAAGGGTTAGGGTTTCTCCATCCTATCAAGTTATTTAACCATACTATAAGCTCAACAATAAGCTAGCATTAATACAAAATCATCCTTATTCTCTCAAGGAGATGCACCACACCAAATTTATTTGTGTATCGCTCTAAAGTTTCATTTCACAAGCACTAGGACATTTTCATTCGAGACTTTAATAGAAGTTTTAAATTTGAAGTCTGCCTGATTTATAAACCCTAACACTTCCAACTCTTGGAACACACAACCATAAGGACCTCACAAAACAGAACATGGTTTAATACAAGTGTTATGATAGGTTATTTTCTTTCTTTATAGGTGAAGTGGCCTTTCTCCTTGATTCAATTTGGCTTTGGAGTAACTTCCCAAACAACTTAAAATCTATTTATACACATTACATGTCAAGTTTGGAGAGTTATAATTGATATTGTAGAATTTCATAGATTATTTGTTAACAACATATGATGTTGCATCCATATTTAGATCATTCTCTAGACCATGAATACAATTTGGATATAATTCTTAACTACACAGGTTATCCTTCTTCCCAAATGCTAACACAAGGATTTCTTCTTTTGACCAACACCAATCAGTAGTTTGATAGTCTTGCTTGAGGTCTCTCGATTCTGTGCCTTTCACAATACCTTGTCTTAGATCTATCGACCTTCCAAGTCTAGGTATGAGTCAAAATTTCTTCAGTTCGGTTTAGTCTTACACTCCATAGTTCAACCTATACTCAACCTCCACCCTTCCTTATTACACTTCGTGAGATCCTCATACTAGTAAGCATGGTTTTGTTCTTCTTTCAATGATTATATAATTGTTGATGTCACCATTTATTTCCAAAAATAGTCTTTCATACCAAAAATATGTTCATATACCATTTGTGTGTACGCTAATTTTACATGTAACATAAGAACAAGGCCATTACATCAAATTTATCCATGTCTTTATGGGTAGAGTTCTGTAAAAAATTGAAATATGAACAAAGATTACAATAAATAATTGAAATTCCATTTTGTTCCTAGATCACTTCTTTCCTTAAGATTTTAATGTTTTTTTTCCGTTAACATAATTTTATTGGGACAGATGAATGCAGTTATCGTAAAGGATAGTGTCTTGATATTGCTTCATCCAACTCATTCTTCAGGTAATGAGTGTTAAGGTTGTCTCAGCTTAGTTAGTTATATTTTTGTTCCTTCAAGCTGCAGCTAGGGCAATGACCCTTCCATGGTCTAAACATGGTTCTCCTTCATTCCAATGGCTACTTTTTAACCTTTATTATCTCTTCTATTAGGGCTATTCTTTAACAACATTTTCTCTGATACCATGATGAGTTTTCTATAACAGTGAATAGTATAATTTGATCTTATAACTTTGATAATTACTTCCAATGATTTATCAAATTAACTTATCACATGCCACATGTATCATTAAGCAATTATATTTAGAAAATATTCAACAATAATACAATAATAACAATAGGATCAATGAGAGACAATGAGGAAAAACATAGAAAAGAAATTTACCCTAGGAAAACTCGCTTTGGGAAAAACCCACCAAATTTTCTTCTTTAGGACAATAATTCTTCAAATGTACAATTCAAAATCATTCTAGAAAATTTTTCTAATCCAAATTCAATTTACTAGTCGAATTTGGTCAAAGTTCTAATAAAAAAACCTTTGAGATGCATGAAAGTCAACTTTCGTCAAATAGACCAAAATTTTCCCCAAGGTCAGCTAGTCAAATGGCCAAATTTTAGCTTAAGGTTAGCTTCGCCCTGTGGTCAAAGAGCCTAGAAATTCAGTCAAATAGGTCCGAACTTGTGTGGTCAATGTAATTTTCTTCTATCAAACTCATCCATAAATTATTCAAACAACAGTCAAAATAGTAGTATGAATCTCACTCAAAATAGGCAGGTCAAAGATGGTTAATGAGTAGCTTGATGTTTTTGTCAAACCTCAAAAATCCTCTTTCTTTTTCTCGCACATGTGAACAAAATTGTATAAGATTGTGAGTGATATGAATTTTGTAAGTGATGGAGGTCGAATTGATATTTATAGTGGTCAAACAAGGTGGATTTTTACCAAGGGTCACACCCATTCAAATCATGGGGCCGACTTGTCTTTTGGCGCCTTCATGACGGCCATGAATAATAATTTTTATATTTCATTTTGTACAGTTCTATTTGGCCAAATTAGGAGGCTTATTTGGAATGCGGGAATACCTCCCGATGCTACAAAAATTAATAATAATTTTTTAAATATTATCATTATTCTATAGAATCACCTCTTTCTTTATTCCCTCACTACTTAGCCAAAACTTGGTATCATTATACCAACCTTACTTGAGTAACAAGTGGTTTTACTGGAGTTTGAAGCAATCCCATGAAGCCTCTTATATTCCATGTTGTTTATATCCTTGTTGTAAATTAGTTGCCTAGTCATAGTCATGCTCTTAATAGTAGAAACCCTTTTTCTATGAGGAAAAAAATTATTATGTATTTCCTTTGATTTTAAGATTATAATTTACAAAACACTTCTTTATTCGCTCCATCTTTATCTTTCTCCATTATTCTTTAGGGATGCTACAACTCAAAATTTCACAACTATATAAGATAATAAGAGTGACGATATTCTCAAGTAGAAGTTCCTTCCCATGTGTGTTGAATTATAATTATTTTCAAATCCACTATATGCTTTCCCCCCTCCACTTATCCTTCTCTCAATGCTATAGTTTCAATTAATATTATGAGGAAGATCAAATATAAGATACTTGTATGAATTCATTTCCTCCAAGTTGTTGTTTTCATACATGGATTTAGTATAATTATCATCTTATATTTAATTATCATATCATTCGTCTTGTTAGTGTTAAAAATCATACATATCTTACAATAATCCTTGAGAAAATAGATATATATTTGATATTTTAAATTTTTTTTTTTTTCATTCTCTATCTTCTTAATAATAATAAAATGACAAAACCCTTTCTTCCATGCTTTTTCATGATTAGTTCAATGGCCAATTTCACTATCACGAACATGAAAGCTAAATGTTTATTTTCATTTTCAAATTAATTATAACAATATTTAAAATTTTATGTCGATTTTTTATTTCCTAAGAAATAATAATTTCATTTTTTAATTTATTAAAATTTAATATAAATGATGAATTGATCATGTTTTAAAGTAAGAAATTGTTAGATAGTGTTGTCCCTGCTACAA
Source organism: Pinus tabuliformis (assembly GCA_031772625.1). NCBI lineage: Eukaryota > Viridiplantae > Streptophyta > Pinopsida > Pinales > Pinaceae > Pinus > Pinus tabuliformis. The sequence continues at coordinate 2,012,136,148 of CM062816.1, forward strand.
CACTCTACAAAATTTTGGCCTGCACCAAATTTTGAAGCTTACTTCGGTCTTGTATATTGTCATCACAAACAATGAAATCCATTCCATGTGTTTTCTCTAAGTGTTTGGGTCCCTTTTGCAAGAAAGGAAAAATGTTGTCTTTCTGCATGTTAATGGTCGCATAATGTCTATAAGCTTGTTTTGGTGGTTTCAAGGGGTTACTCTTGTGTGAATGAGTTGATCTAACCATGTAAACATATTTCGTAGTCATTTCAAAATTTTTAAACACTATTGCATAAGTGTCGTCACAGTCGTTACAAAGTGTATCTTTCATGTCGCACTTGTCGTAAGTCATCACAAAGTTGTCGCACTAAGGGAAATGTGTGATTCATGTGTCATGGGTGATCTATGTTGTTGTTTCGTCAAGTTTTTCTAGATGTATGGTCACAGTCAAGTCGTCTCTTTGATCAATTTGGTCCACTGATCCCACACTTAATGAAATTTCATAAATTTCCTAGCAGCTTAGCCTTATATGACCTTCCTCAACTATGCATCGCATAGTTCTAATCCTCAAGCTGCAACCTTTCCCCTTTACATAGCACAATGCATAGTCCCCGCCTCCCAGGACTACGCACTATGAAGTTCTAGTGCTCAAGCCCATACCTTGGTCCACAGAATTGCACAATCCATCCCTCCAACCTCGCCTCAAGTATACATTGTAGAGAATTTGAGCTCAAGCACAACCCTTGAGCTCCTAAGATGCACAATTATGCAATCACCAAGTCTGTTTTCCCTCCCAGAATTGCATAGTAGATTGAAATAGTGCAAAACCCCTCATCTCGGCTCACTCAGTCCCAAAACTACATAATCTTCCTACCCTGTTGAGGCTAAACTATGCATTGCGCAATCTCAAGGTTCAATATTCACCCTTCACTTCCTAAGTTGCACAATTTCATAGTCACTAAGCCTCTCCCTTAACCTACCACCAATTCTGGCTCATTTAGTGGACTAACATGCATTATCTTAGACTAGGTGTTTATCGAACTGATGTCATCTTATTAGGAGTGAATTACAGATGCAGTACCTAATCATACCATGACAAGATGATGCAGAAGGAGATGGAAAATATGATGAAGAAGGATGTGGAGATGGAGAAGGAGAGGGAGATGGAAAAGATGATCAATCAAGAGAAAATAAAGGGACAACAATTTGCAACCACAACTCAAGACTTAATTGCATGGAAGACTCCTTACCTCTAAGCCTTAAGGAGGTGGATAGAACAACATCCTTAAGAAGACATGTAAAAAGAAATAACAAAAGTGGCTTTATATTAACATGTCATCAAGCAATCCATGTCAATGGTGTCATACCATGTCATGTCACGAGGTGTCATATGCCACATCATTTTTTTGGATGATGTAATTTCTTTTTTGAAAATGTATTTTAAAGTGGAAGTCCAAAGGACATGTATAGAAGATGAAAAGTCATGTAAAGTCAAAAAGTCATAGGAAGTCAAACAGTCATGAGGGTAGTCAAAGAGTCACAAGGGAGGTGAAGCGTCATCCCATTAATTATATATACACCCTCATTGTATGACCAAAGGAATTTTCACTTTGGATCCTCCTACAAGGCATTAGAGAGATAAGCTAGTTCTTTTGAGGAGCAAGTGTTGGCTCCAACGCTCCACTATTGGAGCTAGTGGTGTTCATTGTATACTTGTGCCTTGGAACTTTTAATTAATATCAAAAGCCTCATAGCCAACAGGTTCTTCATGCATGGATTATGCCTATCTATAAGACTATTATGTGGATGTTTATAATTCATGTTTTCTTTCATCTATACTAAAGTAGTTGAAATATTTTGGTTATTTTAGTACTTATGATATTGAGAATGTGTTATAATGGTTTCTATTGTCGTCTCATCCTTGTGGACTATTCTGTTGGATATTAGACATGTCTTTCTTGTTGATTGGTATTAATGACTGTCAAATCCTTGTGGACTATTTTTTTGGATGTTAGACAGATCCTTCTTGGTTGCATGTGTCTCTACTAAGGTGGTACTATTACCTCTCTCTTAGAGGCCCACTTTACCCTTTGAAATAGAAGACCCTTGACACACTTACAATTGAATAATCACTTTCTTTTCGAAGGAAAATTTGCATTTATTTCTCTTGCTGACTGTCAGAGCTAGGGAAAATCTTTTGAGAAACTCACAACTAGGCCATATTACGGATGAGGCTCCTATTCTAAACAATGTAAGGTCTAATTACGACCACATATTGGGGAGACCCCTTGAATGTTGGCGGGTCTAGCACCATCAACATTTATTGTGCTAGAAGAAGGGCTGCCATATTTTTATAGTTGATAACCTCACCCACCCAAATCCTACTTCTTCCGGTCAAGGAAGAAACATTCCCAACACCTCCCCTGCTCATATTTGTTAAGTTGGTAATTCTTCTCAACCCAATCACGAATAGACTTATGAAATATCTTATGACTAGATCTAGTCCATTCACCCTATCACCCATAAGTTTGCAAGAGCTATTGGATTGATACACAGAGTACATAATATTCAATATTTTTCCTAAGAAGAATGTGACCACCCCTACTGGGATAGTGGTTTCAATGGTCAAAGATTGGTTCTTGCCACACTTGAAGAGTTGAAAGAGACTGCATAAAACACGGAGAAACCATAACAACCTCCATATTTTAACGATGGTGACTACGACATTATTTTACTCTTGAACGATAATTTCTGCGGGTTAGGCGGTGAAGAAGAAGAAGGAAATCCATTTGATTCTAATAAAGAGGAGGAAAATGGTGATGAAGCATGGTGGACCAAGATTTGGACTGGATGAGGTAGGGCCCACTTGTAGTACCAGGTATGTTACATAAGATGCCGAGGAACCCAGAGAAGTTGTTAACAAAGTATGACCCTGACAAAGTAGTGAAGATGGAGGACCACTGGGATAATGTTTACCTGCATATGAAAATTGTTGACATAAATTACAATGATGTTTCATGTACACTTTTTCTATGTACATTAGATGACATAGTAGTTGTACGGTATCACAATCTTCCTCTAAACTCAATACAGAATTGGAGGGATTTTAAGAAACTATTTCTTGAAAAATTTGTTGATAATAAAACCCCGCCATGTTGTTAAGAGACCTGTGCAGTATTAATATGGAGCAAAAAGGGAAAGTGAAGGATTCAAATTATAGGTTTAATCATATATTGAACATATTTCCCATAGACATAAAACTTCATGGCTCCATCACCATCGATTACTACACATCTACCTTACCAAAAAGTAATGCACAGTTCATGAAAACAACCACGAATCCAACATTAGCTGGAAATTATGAAGAAGAAAACATAGTTGAAAAGGACTTGCGCATGATTGGAGTCATCACAGATGATGAACCAATGAAGGAATCCAAAGACATGGGTAAAAGGTCTCAGGCCTCCATAAGTAAGGTCAAAAAGAAAGAAGAAACCAATATTGAGAGTTTAACTTACACCATCAAGTCTCTATCCAGTGAATTGGTAGAGTCAAAAAAAGGTCAAGTGAGACCACCGTGAGTATCAAGCCTCCTAAATTCACCATTCTAAGAAGTTCTTCTAACTTTGGTAGTAGCAGCAACCAACTAGCCAAGTGTGCGCAAAGCTAGAACGTTGTGTTGAATGTTGAGAGTATGGGCATGGTTCAATACTCTTAGTTTCATCGAGAGTATCATTTAGTAAAAACATGTCCATAATGGAACCACAACATGAACACCCTTGATTCACATTTCATTCATATAGTACTTTCAGATGACTGAAATGAGCTGGCGGAAGAGAAGGAAAAGAATGATGCAACTGAAGAAACTACGAATATCAAACATGTAGTGGATATACTGAGTTTTGTTTAAAGCAACTCCACTAGACACTTTGAAAATGTCTCCCACAGTATACTACATCACAATTGAAGATATGAAGAAATATCACATGAATATTTCACTCTTTGAACTGACAAAGATCTTGAGCCAACAAGAACTAAATGTCTACACACTTGAACAATTCGCCTCGGGTAGCGATGTTCTTCGCATAAGGGATCTAGTAAGTCCTCTGGTTCCCTAGAATATGTACTTAATGATTTAACATTAGATGCTAACAAACGATGCCCTCCATTTATGTTAACATTTGAAATTTTTAATTACAATGTGTACAATTACGTAGTCGATTTGAGTGCATCTCTAAACATAATGCCTTTATCTATAGCAAAGAAAATCAATGATAAATGGGATAAAAAAGATGCACAGATCATTAAGCTTGACACGACTCTTGTCCATGATATTGGTGAACTCAGAAATGTTCTTATAAAATTATCATCTTACCAACAATTTCACCAATGTATAAATATAGTAATTATGGACATTCGGGAAGCATATGGTGTACTGATGAGAAAATATTGGTCCAACAAATTACAAGGGTATTTTTCTATGGACTGGTCACACTTATGGCTTCCATACAAGGGAAGAAACAATCAAATTTGGGTTAGCTCAGAGCTTTACATGAAACATACTATCACTCCCTTCGAAGGTAAAAATGAGCTAGTTGCCTTGACGGATCTTACCTGTGGAAATCACTTCTTAGAAATTGATATAGGGTGTTATCTTTCTCCTACACCCCTAGTCCCACCTGACACATAGTGGGAACTCCTTCCTATTCCAACTATAAAAAATGGCATTTGTACAATAAGTATTAATGTAGTAGGGGGACCAGTAAAGTACATAGTCTTTAACATATGATGTTGGGAAATTGTATTTTTATGGTTCAAAGACACTGGATGGCTCTAGAGCTGGTTGTGCTTTTGTAGACCTATGATAGGGAAAACATTTGATCTCAAGTCCCTTGGAATTCATGTGCATGAATAAAACCACAAAATACGAGGCACTCATCTTGGGCTTACAAAGAGTCGTCGACCTCCATGTTGGAATTCTCAAAGCAATAGGTGACTCAAAAGTGTTGTATGATAAGTGCGTGATACTATACATGGTGCATCCCCTCATTTAAAATGTTATCAATAAGAGGTATTGCATTTGATTTCTCATTTCTAAGCTTTCAATGTCATTTTTGTTCCTACGATGCATAAAACAACTGCAGATTCATTATAAAATGTTGCTACTAGGTTATCACTGTTTAGGGACAATTTTTCTATATATATATTATTTATAAACCATCCATCCTTGATAATATTACTAATTTATGAATTTTCAATGATCACCAGCAGATACCGCACTTTATCACAAACATTAATGTATTCAAGGATGCATTATCGATGAAGATGAAAAAAAGAAAGAATTGCAGGATCTAGCTCATGCAAACAAGGAAAATCCCATGCCAAAATGTGTCATATCATTGGAAAAGCTATATGACTTGCAAAATCGCTTCTGAGGGCTAGTTAATGCAAAATATCATAGTTCAACATTGTTACACGAACTAATGAATATTAGAATAGAAAAGGATTTGAAGTTTGTCAATCTCGGTACTTTTTTCACACTACAAGAGTGAAAATAATTTATCTACTTATTCAAGTGGTACTGAGATGTTTTCGCATGGATGTATGACAAGCCCAAAACTTATGACACGTGAATACTCCAACATGTGATTTTGATTAAAGAAGGGGTCAAGCCTTTCCAAAAGAAGCTATGAAAGGTACATATGATGCTTGAGCCTCTGATTCAAAGGGATATAGGGAAGTTGTTGGTTGCTCGGATCAGATATAAAGTGCGGCATTCAACCTGGGTATAAAATCTAGTCCCAGTAAGAAATAACTTCATGGAGATCTGCTTGTGTGTTTATTTCCACAACTCAAGTTGTGCATCGAACAAAGATAACTACCCTGTAACATATATGGAGCAGATAATGCAAACAGTATCAGGGTCATAGATGTTTCTTTGCTAGATGGGTTTTCCCGTTACAACCAAGTTTTGGTCTCAGATCCTGACAGACTTAAGACAACATTTCACACGAAGTGGGGTATGTTCACATTCAAAAGAATGCCATTTGGGATAGTAAATGTCGGTGTGACATTCCGACGTGCAATGGACATCACATTTCATGGACTGATCAGGCAGAGTGGAGTGGTCTATCTGGATAATCTTACGGTGTTTTCCAAGAAAAGATCTAACCACCTTCACAATCTGAAGAAAATTTTCGAGTGATGTCAGAAATGCAAGATATCCCTTAATCCCAAGAAGAGAATTTTTGCAGTGTTCGAGGGTAATCTATTGGGCCATATTATTGTGAAGAGTGGGATAAAGGTAGACCCGAAAATGGTTAAAGCTATAACATAGATTCCATTCCCGATAAATAAGAAAGCGATGCATTCCTTCTTGGGAAAAATAAGTTTTCTCCACAAATTCATCCATGATTACGCTCATATTGTGAAACACATCAAAGAGATGGTAAGGAAGGATGTGATATATAAGTCAGATAATAGGAAAAATGATGTGTTTTTCCATATCAAGCAAACTATCACAGACGCACCTGCTTTATATAACCAATATTTCAACAAATATTTTATTCTCTACACTTTCACCTCTCATACTTCTCTTGTCATTGTGCTTACAAAAAAGGATGATTATAAGGATGAGCGGCTAATATCCTTCATGAGTTCTAGCCTTTAAGGCCTGTAATCAACTACCCCGCCATTGAAAAACAAGCATATGTAGTTTATAAGGCGGTGAAGCATTTCTAGCCTTATCTCTTGAAAAATCATTGTATTATCTTTGTGCCACACCCAGCAGTCAAATCACTATTTATTCGACAAGACCCAGGTGAAAGAAGAGCAAACTAGATGATTCGTTTGTAGGAGTATGATTTAGAGTTCAAGCTAGTTGATACGATCAAGTTCCATGGTCTTTGTTGACTAGTAGTAGATGCAAAAGAATAAGATCAATTTGGATGGGAGCATGAAATCAAAATGTATAATGTTGAGCGAGATTCCCCCACTACCATAAAAAACTCTTGGTACGCGGATGTGTGCCAATATATTGAGCATGACACCTTTCCCTCTTAGTTATCCACACAGAAAAGGGGGTCACTCAGGCTCAAAGTATTATATTTCCAATTGGTGCATGTGGTTCTTTTAAGAAAGCACCATAATGAAGTTCTTCTCAGTTGATTGGAAGTGCATGATTCAAAGAGATTATTGTGTGATCTCCACGACAGACCAAGCAAGGGAAAATTTGCAGGTGACACAATTGCAAGCAAGGTTATGCAGGCCGATTTCTATTGACCCAAATTATTCAAGGATGCTCATGCATATGCCCACATATGTCTGGTCTGTCATAGGTGTGTCCACACAGAAAAGAAGTCAGTTGCCCCTTTCTAGTCAATTACGGTGGAAGAACCATTTCAAAAATGGGGCTTAGATGTGATTGGTGAAATTTTGCTGCAGATTTCAAAGCACCACCACTACATACTCACTTCCATAGACTAATTCATGTGGTGGACAAAAGTAGTTCTGCTCAAATAGGTGAATGATGAGGAAGTCATCAACTTCCTTAAGCATAATACCATATCTAGGTTTGACATTTTGACTTTACTTGTTTTTTACAATGTATGACCTGGATTGAAACATTATATTGTTTGTCATCCATGTCGACGCATTTGGATTGGAAAAAGTCAAGGAATAATCCCATGAGACTATTTTTACCAGTGGATCCCAGTGGCTCTAGCAACAAGTTGCAGATATAAGCCGTACACCTCCTCATGGAAAACCTCATTAATAAGCTGGGGATATTTGGAGAGGATGGGGGTTTGAATACAGAGAAAAAATGATAAATGGGATCAGGAGATAGAAAAGACACGAAGAACCATTCGAAGAAAGAACCCAAAAAATATCAACCAAGTTCAAGTGTCGTGAATCATTCTATGTTCAAAATTGAAGAAAAATTCAATATCAAGTCATACCATGGTGAGATTGACACTCTGAAGTTGAACCATTGGTTACAACAACTAAAAGTTAATTTCGGCATACATCAGATCGAGGAAGGGAAAAGTATCTCATTCACATGGCCGAAATTATAGGGCCATGCACTGACTTGGTGGGAGAGCCACACATAAACCTTGAGGTTGGAGAGAGAACCTCTAGTGAGTAAGTGGGAGGATTTCAAAACCCTCCTTAAGTGACATTTTTATCTCATTGGGTACATCGAGGACCAATACACCACAACATTAATGAAGATGGCTATAATGTTGGGTATCTCTCGAAAGAATCCATATGTACTCCTCAAGTATTTGGGGGGTTTGCACCATCATCTGTGTGAGAAAGTGATGTCATTCAAGCCCAAATTGGTGGATGAAGCTTATGTACAAGCACAATACCTAGAAAACATAGGCCTAAGAAGAGCACAATCAATAGGATCAAATTAGAAGAAGCAACCAGAAGCTTCTACGAAGGGGAAGAAGAAGAAAAAAGGGGGGCAAGATAAAAAGAATGTGGGCACAACACACTAGTGCAAAAATCCTATAAACCACTACAACAATAATGGCTATACAGAGGAGAAGTGTTGGAAGTCACATCCAGAGCTAAACTTGAAGAACTAGAAGAAAGATAATAAGAAGAATAATCTCATGGATATGTGTTCGAGAAAGCAAGTTGAAAGCAACTCAGATGTGGATGAGAAGATCATATGCCTGTCAGTACAAAAGTAGGTGAATATGAGCATCCTTCAGCAACATGAAGAGAGAAAAATGACCAAACTCTTCCATATAAAGATACAGGTCAAGAAGACAAAGATTGATGCAATGTTTGAATCAGGACCGCAGGGGAATCTCATTACAACAGAGCTAGTTAAGAAGTTGGGGCTCAAATTTCGTGATACTGGGATGGGTAAATAAGGATGCAGAGCTGAAGGTAACAAAATAGTGAAAAATTAGATTTTTCTATGAGTGTTGATTTTATTGATGAAGTAGATCTAGATGTGGTTCCCCTTGATGAAATATTCATGAAGAGATCCAACCACTACCAACTCATCAAGCATGAATTATTGTTCATCATCAACATGCATAAAGGAAAGTCGAAAATATCACTAGTAAGCCCCAACCAAGCAAAGAAATTAATCAGTTCCATCAAGAAGTATGTTTTATTGTTTTTGAGAGAAAGTCAGTTTGAAGAGGAGTCAATAAGAGTTAAGGAATCCCTTAATAGGTGTACTAAGAAATATAAAAAATGATTTTAGGAGTTGTTATAGGCATACAAGGATGTGCTCTGAGAGCTTAAAGAGTTACTACCTAAGAGAGAGTTGGAGCATGAGAACCAACTATTTCCAGACTCCCCATTACCAAATATTAGGCTATATAGGGAGTTTATCATAGAAGCAAGTGAGGTGTAGAAACAATTGCAAAAGCTACTGGAACATGGTGTCATTCAACCAAGTACATCACCATGTGGGAAACCCATCACCATTGTGCTGAAGCAAGATGGGACTTGGCGAATGTGTATAGATTACAGTGCATTGAACAAAATGACATTCAAGAACAGACACCCCCTGCCCAAGATAGATGATCTGCTACATCAGTTGCAACATGAAAAGTACTTCACCAAGTTGTACTTGAAGTCTAGATATCACCAGGTTCGAGTCAAAGACTAAGATACATGGAAGACCACCTTCCAAACCAGGAAAGGTTTGTATCAGTGGTTAGTTATTCCATTTGGCCCATTTAATACACTAGTCACATTTATGAGATTAATGAATGATGCAGTCCACCCTTTTATATATTCAGTTGTTACTATCTATTTGGATGATATACTGGTACATAGTGCTACCTAGGAGGAGCATATGTGACATTTGACGTAGGTGCTGGAAACATTGAAGAAGCATCAACTGCTAGCAAATATCATGAAGTGCAAGTTTTGTGCAGTAGTATTTGTTGTATCTCAAGTATGTGATCAATGGATGAGAACTAGAGATATATCCTTTCGAGTCGGAGGCCATCATGAAATGATCAGTTCCTACTAATGTTTTTGAGGTGAGGAGTTTCATTGGGGTGACACAGTACCTGAGGAAGTTCATAGCCTCATTTCCAATTGTAGAAACATTGATCCACGCCATAAAAACAAGTCACAAGAGTTTGCAGTGGGGGAAAAATCATCAAATGAATTTCAAGGAGCTAAATAAGAATATAAGCCAAGAACTAGTTTTAGCATTAGAAACTTGCAACGACCCTTTGAAATGGAGACAGATGTGAGTGGGTATGCTATGGGAGTTGTCTTGATGCAGCGAGGAAGGCCCGTATGCTATCATTCTAAAGTATTTCATGGGGCATTCCTTAATTACCCTACGTACGACAAGGAGCTCTATGCCATGGTGAAACTTGTGAAGAATTGGAAGCACTATCTGATGGGAAAGGAGACAATAGTACATAGAAATCACCAGTCATTATAGTACTTGCAGGCCCATAGTAAGGTACAACAGACTAGGAATTATAAGTGGATGGGGTTTTTATAATAGTTTCATTTGGTGATCAAGTATAAGAAGGGAAGCACAAAAAATTTGGCTGACATGCTACCAAGGCCACCCACATCAAAGATCACAACTTTGGGGTCTCTTATACACATGTATCCATTCATCCATGATGCATACAGAGAGGCATATTCAAAAGATGAGGACTTTAAGGAGGTGTGTGAACAGTTGCAGAGTCAGATTCATGTGCACGATGGCGATAACACAGTTGACTACCATCTGTTACACTAAAAAATGTCACCATGACTATTTGCAGTTAGTATGGCTCCATCAACTGTCATACTATCCTCCTTGGCAAGTCTCATGCCTCTGCTTTCCATATCAAACTCAAAGAAAGAGAGAAAAGTCATTTAAAGTCAATTATCTCTGGGTACGCAGTTTCTCTCAGCCTTACCTGCGTGTACGCAACCCAAGTTCACAATACCTGCGTACTTGTATGCTATGTCTGTAAAGCAATGGGTGCGTACTCTTGTAAAGGTCAAAAGGCGCAAGTTTCACTCCAAAAAAGTTACTTGTGGTCATTTCTAGAGCATTCTAGAAGCTTGTTTGACGTGTATGGAGCGCCTCTAGATGGTTCATGTATCCCTATGGAAGAGGAACTTATCCCATCAAGAGGGGAGCTAACCCACCCAAAGAGGGGCTTATCCCATTGATGGTGGACCTGATTAACTTCCTCTACAGCACTATAAATACATGCATTGGGCCAGAGGGAGAGGAGGTTGAAAGCTGAAAATTCCTAAGGGTAGATGCTGCTGAGATTAGGACTTCCTTGTAGAAGCTTGTGAGGAGAGATTGTCATCCTTTCTTGTTTCATTTGGAAGTGGGTGAGCTGATCAAAGTAAAGGAAAACTCTTGCTGGACCCTGGGAGGAACTTGCACAACACCAAGGCTCAGGTTGTAATGGTTTCTTTTGTTTCCTATTAATACAAATAAGTCCATTCTTCTCAACAATTTGTTATTTATGAGTTGTTTCATATACTCCTTGGTCTATATGTTAAATATGTTTTGTTTTATGAGATATTCAGGTGCTATTTAATCATTTGATTGTTAGTGAATGCAGGTTTCGAAGAGAAGGAGGAGCTCATCCGGATCGATGAGGCTGGACTACTACAACAGCGTTGGGTTACAGGTAGGATCTAAACACTTGATTTCTTGTATGATAAATGCATATTTAGAGAAGGATTGCTCTTAATTGTCTTGTTTGTCACTAGAAAGCCTTAAGCTTCTAGGGAGGTTGGTTGTGTCCACACTATCGACTCTTTCCGCATGACAAAATGGCGACCATACTGGGGAACTCCATTGATGTGACTGTTTTTTCCGTTGTCTGAAACTTTGATCTGAGAAAAGTCTTTTTCTTTCTGGTTTTTGGTTGTCTGACTGTGTGTTTGTGTGGGCTAGCTTAGGGTTAAATTAGTTTTTATTTTTTCTTAGTTTTGCTAGAAGTACGCAGCCTCTGAGTTCAGCACAGTGCGTACTTGTACGCACTGCGACTGTGTGCACAGAGCGTACCCGCACCTGTGTAAACAGGTTGCTTGCGTACCCTGTCAAAATTGAGAAAATTTCAATTTTCTCCTTTTTGCCTATTAGATTTTGCTTTTAATTTGTTTTTTCCACCCAGATCCACTGGTTACCTACCAGAGATCTTCATCTGAACTTGTTTCGTCAGTGTCAAGTGTTTTAGTGGAATTCATAGAGATTTTGCCTTAGGGTTTGATTTTTAACTGGTCCTGTAGTGACTTTGGCGTTAGAGGTTGTCAAACTTTGGATCTCCCTGGTTTTGTTCAACCCTCTTAGGAGTCGGGCCTGCCATAGAATTCACCCTTGTGAGAGACCTACCTTTGTGTCTTCTCTTTGCGAATCTCGAAAAAGTTTGTTGATTGAACTTTGAATTTTATTTTTGAGAAAAAGAACAAAAGATTTTGATTTTTGTTTTTGACTGGTTTTTGGTTCTGCATTAACTAGTCCTTAGTTGCATTTTGACTGAGTAAAACATCCAGGAATCATCTTTAGTAGGCTTTTGCCTCATTAGGTTTGCTTATTAGGTGAATTTTCGTTTGATTTGCTTTTAAGTAGCTTTGATTTAATTGTCATAGATTTGTAAAGGTTTGCTTTTTGATTTTTAAATGCTTTGTTAAGTAGGAAAAAATCCAAAAAATCTCCTTTGAAAGAAAAGTTTGCTTAGTGGCATTTGAGTCTTTGAATGAAAAGGGCATTTTCGCAAAATAATTAGTGGTCATGAGTTGCATGTTTTGGAAAAGATAAAGAGATTGTTTCTTTGATTGTCTGTTAAGAAAGTTGCTTTTATCAATTTTGCATTTTCCAACTCTCTTAGCTAGGGAATTCATTGAAAAAGAAAAGTAGCATAAATCATCCTAAGTGCATCTTTGTAGTGGTTTGAGTCGAGTCTACACACCATCAGTTTCATCTCCGCTACCTTTTGTCTTAAAGAAAAGCCATAAAAATTAACGCTTAAAGTAAAATCAACTTAGTAACTTTTTATTTACTAGGGCTCTGAAACACCAATATAGATCAGGCTAGTGTCTTGGAGTAGGAGAGTAATTAACTCTCCAAGATAGCAAAACCAAACAAGTAGCTTATCTTGTGGTAGGATAAATCCAACTGTTGCATTTATACTCTGGGAAAGCTTCTCTTAAAGGAGAAGCACGAGCTCGTGTCCGAACCAGTGAGGGGATCAATCCTCCCTTGTTGGGAACGACGCCAGACATGCACGTATTACAAACGGTAAACCTCAGATTAACCATTGTCGAGGAGCTAGGGGTCACTTGTCGGTAAACCTTGGATTATTGTCAAGGAGCCGGCAAGGGGATTGAGCTTGATACTCTGCCCTTGCGTGCTGTCGGAGTGTAGACTGTTCCCCCAGGTGTATTTGTTGCTGTTGGTAACCTTAGTGACCATTATCTTTAGGATTCTACCCGAGGTGACGGTGGAGGGAAGATCCCACTGTACCTGGAGCAGACGTCGGCTAGACTCACTTGGATTTTCCGGGGGGTTCACTTCACTCGAGACAGTTAAAGTGGAGGAACTTGTGCCAGTCTATTCATTAAGTAGGTTGTCGGGGTAACTGTTCCACCCACCACTTCTCTACTAAATTCGGCGATGTTGGGCTTCATCACCAACTAGTGTTTTCGGTCCGGAAGGATACTGTTTGTGCATGGTTTGACGCCCTAGATTCTTTAGGCGTGTGATTCAAATTTGTTTGGTTCTTTAGAGACTTTAGGTGGTTTGTTTTGATATTTTTACTTTGTTTGCGTGTGCGGTAGTTAAAAGTTTTTAACTGTGGTAGAATTACCGAGACAGTCCCGTAGACTTCGGGGCCAGTCTCCTGAGATTGTTTCCGTGGCCGAATTGTTGAGGAAATCCCGTAGAATTCGGGGTGAACCCCCTCAAGATGTCCCGAGTCATTATGAAGGTTTGAAAGTCCTTGTAACTCCTCCTAGTGGCATTAAAGTAGGTTCACCTGAAGAAGGAGAATCTTCGTTGGTAGTCCATCCAGATTACCAAAGTTTAGAAACAGGTTATAATCCTGAAGCTGCTGCAGTTTCTGAGCTTGCAGGTAGTTTTTCATCTACTAGTGATATAGGCGAAGAACCTGAAATATCTGAACCTGTTACTCCAACTTCTAGTGTTCCTGATTCACCTAGGGTAGAAAGAGTCATAACCGAAAATCTTCCTTCTGGTTTGATAGCTATTGAAGAACTTGCTCCAGAAGAAGAAGTAGGCCCTATTCTTGAAGATCAACCTACTATTGATCTAAGAGAGCGTGAATCTATCTTTTACAGCCCACCTAGAAGTACTACTTGGTACCTTTCGTTAACTAATTATTTAGACAACTCAGGGATAAGTTTTTCTCCACCTCGTACTCCTTATCCACCCGGAGGTATTTATACTCCTGTAAATATGTCTAGTCAGTCGTCCGTGTTTACTCAACCCCCTGAATCTTTCTTGTATGGTGGTCCTTCTGTTCCTACTGGGTATCAATCACTTTCTGGTACCTTTGCAGGAGCATCTCCTCAACCCATTGGACATGGGTCATTAGCTGGAAACAATGGTAATAAACCGTTGGGTGTAGGAGACATTTATATGATGTCAGGTTCAATTCCCGGTTCTCAACCTCAAGGTGGTCAATTACCGCCTGGGGGGCAACCTCAAGGTACACAACTTGCGTCTGGGGGGCAACCTCAAGGACAGTATGTACCCATGGTACAGTACATTCCTCAAGGTCAACCCCAGCCTCAATATGTACCCCAGGGTCAACCTCAGTACCAATATATGCCTCAAGGTCAACCCCAGTATCAGTACTTACCTCAAGGGTATCTACCCCAAGGTCAGTACTCGAGTCAAGGTTATCAACCACCTCAAGGTCAATCTTACGTTCAAGGTATGGGAAATGTACCTATCAATTATCAATCCTACCCTCAATCCGGTTATGGATCTCAATATCCTCAACCTGTCATGGGTCAATACCCCAGAATAAATGTAGTGTGGGATCCATCGCAAGTTCAACAAGTGTTGCAGCCAAGCGTACAATTGTCAACTCAAACTGGACAACCTGTGGTTTCTGGTCCACCCCAGCAACCAGTCCAGTCCAGTGTTCAAACTTCTGTACCTTCGGTAGTTACTCAGTCGCCAATTGCACCTAGTACTCCATCTCAAACGACTGCTGCAACTACCGCAACATCTGTTCCTTCCACCACACCTACTTCTGGAGTATCGACAGCTCCGGTTTCTACTGTCTCTGCCACTACTCCGCAGACATCTTTACCATTGTCTGGGTCTACGATTCAAACTACGGTTCAGATGCCTGTGGGGCAGCCTGGTTTAAGTACGGTTGTTACTTCTCAACCACAATTTGTTTATCAACCGTACCAGGGACAGTACCAATATGGGCCTGCTGTCCAGCAATCGGTTTACCAGTATCAACCGTATCCTGGGTACACTTATCAACAACCACAGCAACCCCAGTACGGTCCGGTTAATCCTGGTTTTCCGGGAGGATACAATATCCCGAATGCGATTCCTATTCCAAGTTATCCTGGATATCCTCCTCCTGGGACTGGTCTTGTGACCCGGAGTTTTAGGGATCCTAACCGGCAATTGTCGTTTATCACAACTTTGGATTTACCAGACTTGACGCGCCTAACGAACGATCCAATAAATTATCTTCCGTTCTGGCCGCCAATGCCAAATAAGTTGCCCAGTGACATACCCAAGTTCGAAGGTAAGTTTGGAGAGGATCCATCAAATCATGTGATGACTTACCACCTCTGGTGTGCTTCAAATTCTATCTCAGATGATTCGATCCGTTTACGTCTTTTTCAGCATACACTCATTGGTCTCGCGGCCAAGTGGTACATTGAGTTACCACAGGCCTCTTTTTATAACTTTAGTCAGTTAGCTACCTCGTTCTTAACACATTTTCAGTTGCCGGTCAGATATGATAATGGCACTGAGTTATTAACTTCATTAAAACAGTCGACGTCCACTTATATTTCTGATCATATTCATGAATGGCGACGTCGAAGGCGTTTAGTGAAAGTTTTTATCCCGGACCAAATCTTAGCTGAATGGTTTGTTAAATCATTATTACCGAAGATTACTGAAGATGTAGCTAAGGCCAGAGTAGTTACTGAAGAGCAAGTCATTGCTCAAGCGCAGTACCTTGACTTAGTTTATACTCAGTCAGGTACATTACATGAAAAGATCCCAGATCTTCGAAAGTCGAATCAAATCGCTGCTGCTCCTTCGGGATCTGATGCTGCTGATGGCATGATTGGTACGGCGAATACTAAAAGCAAGAAGAAGTCTTCAAAGAATTCTTCGCCCATTATCACCTTACCAGACTCCCCAACAGGAGAATCTTCTCCTGAAATTTCCGCTGATATTCACGCTGTAGAGTCATCTACAGCCAAATCAAAAAACGGTGGGAAAAAGAAAGGTAAGAAGAAGGATAAAGCAGACAAGGCTCCAAAGGAGAAAAAATAAAAGTCGGAAACCAATGACGAAAAGCGCAAACCTCGATATCCTTGTCTTATTTGTGAAGAGGATCATTTTACAAGAGATTGCCCTCATCGGGCCGAGGTTGTGAAAATCGTCAAGGGTTCCCCAACTCCTGCTGTTTTGAAAGATCAATTTCCAAAGCAGGAGAGTAAGATGATAGGTTCTTCCTCGAGTGCCAGTGAAGAACCCATATTGATGATGTCTCATGTACGGATTGCGACTCGATCACACGATTATGGTAGTAAAAGTCCTGTTGATGGATCGAAAGAAGCAGAATCTTCTCAGTCAGATCCATCAACCTCAGCTCCCGGTTCCGATCCACTACAGATCGAGAAACCTAACCCTGACTTAGTAATCAAACCGCCCGCTAAGGGTGTACTTCGAAGGTCTGCTTTCAATCCACATGCGAGAGTAGCCCAGAATTACAACATTGTTGAGGATTTAGCTATTTCACCCTCAGCAATGTCGGCTTTAGAAGTGCTGCAATCATGCCCAGCACAACGAAAATTACTTTTGTCGGCTATAGGAGCTGTTGACGTTCAGGACCCGAACCTGATAATCTTTGATCTAGAAAATAGTACACCGTGTCTCCCTCATCAGATGGCTTTCCAGATTCCAGTGATAGTCAAAATCAGGCCTATTCATCGGACTGTAATTGATGAAGGAGCTTCCACGTGTATTATGTCGATTCAGTGTTGGAGATCACTTGGTTCTCCTTCGCTGAACCAATCCCCGACAATTCTTAAGGCCTTTGATGGCCGTGGGTTCCATCCGTTTGGCATTCTACAGGATTTGCCTATAGGGGTTGAAGGAAAAACCGTTAGTCTGGATGTGGAGGTGGTTGATGCCCCTCTAGACTACAACCTTCTCTTGGGTCGAAGTTGGTCTTACGCTATGACAGCGGTCGTCTCATCGGTCTTCAGAGTTATAAAGTTTCCACATAACGGCAAGATCGTGACAATAGACCAGCTGGCTTTCTTTTCATTCGACCCAGCCTCTTCAGAGAGTATCCAGCATGTCGGTAAAACGACTATCCCTTATAAGGATGTTGGCGTAGGATTAGTTAAAGATTCTGGTTTACTGGGAACTTTTCCTTTTCCTCCGATCAACGCAGACCCTTCATTCGCATTCATTCATATGATTACATCAGATACTATTATTTACGATGATCCATGGATTGTCCCATCTGAATCTGAGATAGACTCATTTGGTGATGCTATGCCTTTGAGTCCATATGAAATTGCTTATGAAGCCGTGCAGTCTTTTACCGACTCGCGTTCAACCCAAATCGACCAAATGAATGTGGTCCGTGAGGAATCACTTTTCACATCAACCTCAGAACGGATAGCGTTTCCCGAAGTCGTGTCATCTGACGAGCAACTTCGCGAAATCCTAAGTGTAGAAAATCTACCATGGGAAGATCTCCATCATAGATCTTCGTTTTTACCTTAGGCTGATGGCTTTGAAAATGATTTTTCATCAATCTTTACGGCTGAATATGTCAAGGACGCTCAGAATCCCATGAAACATCCTGATTCAGAGTTGAATTTGGGAAACATTTCCCAAACTATTGCCATTGACATTTCAGTCAAAACTGGAATTGTTGAGAACATTCATATAGGTGCCTCGTGTATAGATGACGAAATTCAAACATACAAGGCCCTATTTCAAGAATTCAGTGACATGTTTGCCTGGTCCTATGAGGAAATGCCAGGCATTGATCCCTCCATTGTTGTTCATGAGATCAAGACTTACCCGGATGCTAAACCCGTTCGGCAACGTCTGCGTCAGATACACCCTCGGAAAGCGGCTGCAATTAAAGCAGAAGTTGAGAAGCTGTTGAAAGCAGGTTTCATTTATCCGATCCCGTTAACGGATTGGGTATCGAATATTGTTCTGGTTAACAAGAAGCAAGGAACAATAAGAATATGCATCGACTATAGGGATATTAATCGTGCTTGTCCAAAAGACAACTATCCCACGCCCTATATCGATCAAATAATTGATGATTGTGCCGGCAGTGAAATATTTTCCTTTATGGACGATTTTTCCTGTTACAATCAAATCAATATTCTACCTGCCGATCAACCAAAAATAGCTTTCATTTGTCCTTGGGGGACATTTGCTTATTGCAAATTACCTTTCGAGCTTAAGAATGCTGGAGCCAAGGGCAATGTCTTACGCGTTTCACGACATCAAACACATTGTGCAACCGTACCTCGATGATTTGCATGCTCATTCCTTACATCGAGCTGATCACCTTGTCCATTTACGAGCAATTTTCATGAGGTGTAGGCATTATCGTATACGTTTGAACCCACACAAATGTGTCTTCTATATAGAAGTGGGACGATTGCTGGGATTTGTAGTTTCAAAAGCCGGCATTCGCGGCGATCCCTCGAAGGTCGAAGCTATCATCAAATTGCCTCCCCCTTCGAGTCTTCGCCAACTCCAAAGTTTGCAAGGGAAAGCAAACTTTTTACGCCGATTCATTCCTAACTACACCGAGGTTACAAAAGGTTTCACACGGTTGTTGAAACAGAACGCTCAATTCTCTTGGGATGAGATAACTCAGCAATCTTTTGATGCACTTAAACACGCGTTGACCCATGCACCGTTGTTGCATCCTCCCAACTACAACCAAGACTACTTTTTGTACCTCGCTGCCTCTCATTCCACGATTGGGATGGTATTAGTTCAGGAAGACGAATTCGCCACGGAACATGTGATATATTATCTTAGTAGGACGTTAAATCCCACTGAGCTAAAATATTCGCATGTGGAGAAATTGGCCCTGGCAGCCGTTCAGGCTGTCCAACGTTTTCGTCATTACATTCTTCTCCGTAAAACTACAGTTATTTCGGATTGCAACCCTATGATCTACATTTTGACTAAACAATTGCTAGGGGGCAAGTACTCTAAATGGATCATTATCCTGCAAGAGTTCGACTTAGAGTTTGAAAAATCTAAGTCTAAGAAATCTTTAGTCTTTGCAGAGTTGATGTGTGACTTCCCGCGTGCTGACACGGAAACTGTGGCAGAGGAACCCATTGCGGACGAATCTTTGTTTCTCATCAGCACTTTAGATCCGTGGTATGGGGATATAATTGTCTATCTCCAAACCCAATCCTTTCGGCCCGAAGCTTCTAAGACGGAACGTCAGAAAATTCGATTCCAGTCCCAACAGTATAAAATTATTGGAGATACTCTTTATCGCCGTGGGGCGGACTTGGTTTTCCGACGTTGCTTAACTCACGAAGAGGCAGAAATGGTTTTGAATGACTGTCACTCTGGGGCGTGTGGCGGTCATATGTCTGGGTATGCCACAGCTCAGAAGGTGTTGCGTGCCGGCTATTTCTGGCCATCCATGTTTAAAGACTGTATCATTGTGGTCCGAAAATGCCACAACTGTCAAGTGTTTGATCGCAAGATGCGCGCACCACCAGCTCCTCTCCACCCTATAATTGCCGTTGGTCCTTTTGCTAAATGAGGTATCGACTTTATTACATGTAACCCTCACTCGACCAGGGGGCATGCGTATATCATCCTTGCGGTTGATTATTTTACTAAGTGGGCCGAGGCGATGCCTACATTCGAGGCAGACGGCAAGACAGCTGCGATTTTCGTATTCGATCACATTATTGCTAGGTTTGGTGTCCCACAAGCGATAATCACTGACCATGGGCGCCATTTTCGAAACATTATGATGACAGAACTTACAGGCCAGTTTGGTTTGCGCCACGATAGCTCAACTCCTTATTATCCACAAGCCAACGGTCTGGTTGAGTCCATCAACAAAGTTTTGGTCATCATGATCCAACGAATCATTGGCATTCATCGGTCGAATTGGCACAACATGTTATTTTCCGTGCTTTGGGCATATCGAACTTCGGTGAAAACATCAACAGGGTTCACTCCTTTCCAACTAGTTTATGGTTTGGAAGCCATGCTGCCCATTGAATGCGAAATCCCATCACTTCAAATGGCCGTCGAATTACTTCCAGCTACTTCCGAAGAGGAGAAGCATTTATTATACTTAGCTCAATTAGATGAGACTCGACGCGATGCTGCACTGGCAATCGAGACTCATGCAAAACGAATGAAAGCTCAGTATGATCGAAATGTGACCCCTCGAAATTTTTCGGAAGGAGACCTAGTGCTATTGTATGATCAAGCTAATGATGAATTACGTGCTGGAAAATTCGTTCCTATGTGGCATGGACCCTACATTGTTAAGCGAAAGCTAGCAAAAGGGGCCATGAGCTGGTTGACTTTGATGGGGACTCTTTGGATAAACCCAGAAATGGACTTTACCTAAAGAGGTACTATGCTTAAATGGTGGGTGTGAAGATTTTTGTTAGGATAGTTAGGTTAATTTTCTCTTTCTAGCTAGTGTGTTTGTTAGAATAGACAGTGTGCTTAGTTTAGAGAGTGTGTTTTTTGTCGTTATTCTGCTTATCTTGGTTTTACTTTTGATGTTTGCAGATGTCGATGCCTCTCCAAACGTACATTGGATTTGTTGATGGTGCTTGTCGTAGTACACGGAATATCTCTTCCGCAGCTTGGGTTATCTATTCGCCCTCTGACGAGTTAGTTTCTATGCATGGGGTGAGCCTCGGTCAAACAACAAACAACATTGCAAAATACAGTGCAGTGATTGAATTATTATCTGAATCCATTTCATTTGGGATTCGGAGTTTGATAGTGAGGTTAGATTCTGAACTCATTGTATTACAGCTTAATAGAGTTTATGCCATTAGAAATCCAGTGTTATTAAGGTTATTTTTGAGAGTGCGTCTTTTGGAACGTGAATTTGATTACATCGAATATCAACATATTCCAAGGTCTTTTAATACATTAGCAGATGCAATTGCTTCTCGAATGTTATACAGACATTTGCGATAATCATACATGTAACTTTAAAAACATTAACATTTAATCACACATGTTTAACAAGATAAGCCCGTAATAATGATATATATAGATAGGAGTGTGTCAAAATATACATCGTCTTCGATCATAGGTTGAAAAACACCTTATGATCGGCAAAAAAGATAAGTACAAAAAATCAAAATGTCACATGTGTCTACAAAAAGTGACTAGCCAATCACTGGTGGTGTTCTCTATACGACACCACTGCCCGCACTACTCTACACAGGAACCTCCTGAAAGGTCCTGGGACTGCAACCACATAGCCCTGAATTCGGATAGGAATATCGTCTATAGTCGTCTCTGGTATACCCGCCGTAAGACGCTCTAGGTCTTGTTCCAACTCGGCTAAGGTCTCTGCGGCCGCATCCTGTGGAGCCGGTGCTGGTGCAACTGGTACTCTTCTCTCGAATGGCCGGAGATTGGCCGGACGCTGTGGGCCTACATCTGCATTTTGAGAATTGTCACTGTCAGTTTTGAGACGATATAAAAAACAAAAAAATAGATAATTTAAAAACTTGTGAAAAATGAAGTACCTCTGTCGTCCCATTGTTCTCCCTGTGGAAGAACCATGTCCGGATCACCGCGAAAATCTACTCCGGCATAAGGAAAATCCTGGATCGCAAAGACCTGGTTCTCCAACCAGTGAAAGTAACCCGCAGGAAATCGGACAACTCCCGCTCCCTCATCAGGATGTTGGGCCATCACCGCAACCCATCGCATCAACTTTGGCTCCCGAGGTGGCCCAACCGCAGCAGTGAGATGCTGAGGGATAAGCATCGGAACTCTCTCTAGGGCAAAGCTCACAACTAAAGGCCCATACCCAAAGGTCTTTAATTGCCCGTTCTTTGCCCTAGTCAGTTGGCCCTTCATGTTGGCCAACACAGCATCGCACCAGTTGAAAATGGTGCCTCGGAAGCAATTAATCGCCATCCGCATTTGGGACCCGGTGGCATTGTGCAAAGCGGCCGCGCCGCAGAGTCTGGTAACTGTAAAGGCAATTACCATAAGTTCAGGTCGAGATATGTATTTGATTTCTATCCCCTTCTCCTGGTTTTGATTGTTGCACCACTCTAGTCGGAGACTAGCAAGGGATTGGCCACCCGACCTAGTCCCGAACAGAGACAGTTGCTCGCCCCTATTAGGCAAACCAATGAGAAAATATATGTCTGAGGGCTCTATCTCGAGCTGGTGCCCTCCGATGTAAAAGCATTGTTCCTGGACGTTCCACCTTTCAACCAGCCACTCTAAGAATGGCACCTGGGCCCTCATGCCAGGTATGGCCCAGTACTTGTAGAGACCGCATGCCTTCAAAGCATCAATGGAAGGTTGATGATCTATTGCGGCCAAATCGACATCTTCGTGTTCTCTTTCGCGCCAATCTAGCATGGTGTGCAATCTACACACCAAAAAACATTGATTAGAATTCATTAAATAAAAAATTGATGGTTAGATTTTGAGTTTGGGGTTTGGAAAACCGCTTTGCGCGGAGTACGCACCCCGCGTTCAGAAAACAGAGCGTGGGTACGCAGCTGTTCTGAAGGTGGGCTGCGTACTCCGACCTTTTTCCCATATACGAAAATGTCGGGGTATGCAGGTCACCCATGGGGCACCTGCGTACCCCGAAAAGCGGATCCTAAAACCCCAAACCCTCTAAAAAATCAAACTAAAGCTTGAAATGAAATTCTAAACGGATGAAATTGAAGAGGAGGATGTTGTGAAATACCTGAAAGAGACGACGTTCGATTCCGACGGTCGGATTCTCCGCAAAGTCCACAGGAAGTTTTTTGTCAAAAGCCCTTTTCTCTCCCTCAATAGTAAAATGGTAAAAATGACATGGTAAAAAGTCTTTTTATAGGTTTTTTGGATAAATGAATGCTAGGTTTGTTTATTTTTCACCATAGAGAGATATTTTTCAATTTATTTTTGCCTATCTTAAACAGGTATGAGTAATGTGTTGTTTTTGTGCAGGACAAAAGGACTTTTAGAGAAAATTATCATTTTTCACGAACCAAAACATCAGAGTCATCTTTTAAGCCCTTTTCTGACTCCTAAAAAATGAAAAGATTGCCGAGCGTTTCTTTTACACTTGTTAAAACTGAATTAAAAGATGGTCCCCTTATAGCCCTTTTCTGACCGTAAAAACAGGAAAAGATTGCCGGGTTTTTTTCGTTTCAAACTCGATACCGGAAATAAAACGACGTGTCCTTGATCGCTTTTTACTTTTCAGGTCAGAGGCACTAATCATGAAAGTACTCCTTGGTCTCAAGATCAAGCGGTTCTCTCAGGTATTATTTTATACTTTTTCGGGCTTGAGGGACACAAATTTACGAAAAAGTTCAACCCTGGAGTCTTCTTTAGTTTTTTCAGACTCTCTAAAATTGAAAAACGCCGAGTTTCTCCTATACTGGACTCGTTAAAATTTCACAGTAAAGGACCTGTTCGATTACAAACAGGAATGAACCACTCCTTCTTAGGGTTCGAATCTAAACTAAGTTGGACTCATCCGAAGGATGAGCTTATAATCAAGCATATGTTATCCTCCTCAAGCTTGTAAAAAAATAAAGAGGTACTTGCCAGAAATGGTGGGGGAAAAGAGAGAAGAATGAGCCTATTTGTTATCTTTTGTCACAGAAAAACCTTATTACCACTCTTGAACACGACACTTTTCATTCACCTGGTTTGGGAAATCCCTTGTCTTAAAGTTGATTAAACCACTTTGAAAGTCTTCAACCGTTTCTGGGTATTAACTTTGGGTCAATCGTCGCCAAGCCATATGTCATGTCGTTATGTGTTCAAGAGGTCTCTGCAAATAAACCATTCATATGCAAAATACTTGTCATCCATTTTTGACCATCCCTGAGTTAGTCCTTACAGCAACATTTCTTCAACTTGAACTATGATTTCATGTTGTGGGCTTGCCTGCAACGGGTCGTTTTCTATCGACATCAGCACATTATCTAGAGAGATGACTTAGAAATCGTCAATACCTTGAAGTCTGGATGCATCAATGGCAGGTTTCTCGCCTTTGACGACAGTTTACATCATTGACTTTCGATCGAAGGATTCCATGACGTGTTTGACATCGACTCATTCATTCACATCTCATGGATTGTACTGGGTACTTTGAGAACCATTGACATCATTGGTGGTCTCTCTCACACTTGTTAACAATTTACATCATTGACTGGTAATCAAGTGGTTTCTACCATGTTCGACATCAACTCATTTATTCACATGGATAGAATCGTACCAATTTGGGAAGTAGAAATGAAGACCCTGGATCTAGTTTCCACCATCCAGGCTGCGAGGAGTTTTGTATTCATTGTATAAGTAGACTAACTATAAATAGATGGCTGCGTCCATACTGTGTCTACATGAGTCTATGATTATGATGTACTGCGAAATCGTTCCTGTATCAGAGCAGTAGTTAGATTGTTAGTTAAAGTTTTCAATCTGAGTATGGGAATGCCTACCTCAACGGTGATATCATCTTATATATGTATTTTGTGTTGAATATTTGCAGGTTCTGACCAGGCTCTCCACAAGATAATCCTTGAAATGATAAAGTACTTCACCCTTCCTAGATGATTTGAAATCCTAAATCTACTTCAGGCTTCACACTTTAGGGGGCAATCTGTTACACTAAAAAATGTCACCATGACTATTTGCAGTTAGTATGGCTCCATCAACTGTCATACTATCCTCCTTGGCAAGTCTCATGCCTCTGCTTTCCATATCAAACTCAAAGAAAGAGAGAAAAGTCATTTAAAGTCAATTATCTCTGGGTACGCAGTTTCTCTCAGCCTTACCTGCGTGTACGCAACCCAAGTTCACAATACCTGCGTACTTGTACGCTCTGTCTGTAAAGAAATGGGTGCGTACTCCTGTAAAGGTCAAAAGGCGCAAGTTTCACTCCAAAAAAGTTACTTGTGGTCATTTCTAGAGCATTCTAGAAGCTTGTTTGACATGTATGGAGCGCCTCCAGATGGTTCATGTATCCCTATGGAAGAGGAACTTATCCCATCAAGAGGGGAGCTAACCCACCCAAAGAGGGGGTTATCCCATTGATGGTGGACCTGATTAACTTCCTCTACAGCACTATAAATACATGCATTGGGCCAGAGGGAGAGGAGGTTGAAAGCTGAAAATTCCTAAGGGTAGATGCTGCTGAGATTAGGACTTCCTTGTAGAAGCTTGTGAGGAGAGATTGTCATCCTTTCTTGTTTCATTTGGAAGTGGGTGAGCTGGTCAAAGTAAAGGAAAACTCTTGCTGGACCCTGGGAGGAACTTGAACAACACCAAGGCTCAGGTTGTAATGGTTTCTTTTGTTTCCTATTAATACAAATAAGTCCATTCTTCTCAACAATTTGTTATTTATGAGTTGTTTCATATACTCCTTGGTCTGTATGTTAAATATGTTTTGTTTTATGAGATATTCAGGTGCTATTTAATCGTTTGATTGTTAGTGAATGCAGGTTTCGAAGAGAAGGAGGAGCTCATCCGGATTGACGAGGCTGGACTACTACAACAGCGTTGGGTTACAGGTAGGATCTAAACACTTGATTTCTTGTATGATAAATGCATATTTAGAGAAGGATTGCTCTTAATTGTCTTGTTTGTCACTAGAAAGCCTTAAGCTTCTAGGGAGGTTGGTTGTGTCCGCACTATCGACTCTTTCCGCATGACACCATCTCTAGTATGGGTTACTCTACATGATGGATAAGCTATGTGTTCCTAAAGGTGATCGATTGGAGATTATCAGAGAGGCTCACACCTCCAAGGTTCTAGAGAACTTTGGTGTAGGGAAGATCGTGGCTAACTTGCAGAGGTATGTGGATTGGCCCAAGATGCAAGAGAAGGTAGATAGGTTCATAAGAGGATGCATGTTTTATTGTACCAAGAAGCCTAACAACAGGAAACATGGTCGATATCATCCCTTACCTGTTCCTACTCATCCTTAGGAAAGCACTTCCATGGACTTTGTGGGAGGTTTACTAACAACCATGAAGGGATATGACTAACTTTACATGGTAGTTGACAGGTTCAGCAAGATATGTGTTGTGATGCCCTGTATAAATACCATCAGTGGGAAATAAGAAACAAATTTTTTCTTTGGATAGGTCTGGGTGCACTTTGGGAAACCAAGGAGCATCATTCCAGATAGGGATACAAGATTTCTTAGTGCATTCTAGACTACACTGTGGGAGAATATGGACACAAAGTTGAAGAGATCTACAACATTTTATCCACAGACAAATGGACAGACAAAAGTAGTAAACAAGACTTTGGTGCAACTTATGTGGGGATACAGCCAGAAGCATTCAAAGTCCTAGGATGAAAATCTAGGATATATACAACATTATTACAATATAGAAACCCACACTTCTATAGTAAAGTCGCCATATGAGACTTTTTTTGGATATTTACCACCTTCATGTTTGGATATTTCATATGGGCAATAAGGAGGAGTGAGGCAATATATTACAAGAGATGCTTTGAGGGTTGAAAAATTTATAGAGAATATCAGACAGATCCATATACAGGTACAAGAAACATTGTAGAAGTCACAAGAGAACTATAAGGCCATGAATGATCAACACATAACAAAGAAGTCATTCAAGGTGGGAGACAGAGTATGGTTATAATTGAACAAGGAGAGGTTGCAGGGGCTTGGTAAGAAAATCAAGGCTTTGAGGTATGGTTCCTTTGAGATACTAGAAAAGGTGGGTGATAATGCCTATCGACTCATTTTACCACCATATATTCACATTTACTTAGTTCTAAATGTAGATCATCTGAAACTCTAATATTTCCATGCTAGTTCAGGAAGAGTAATAGGTGCTACCTTCTATGGGGTTTGGCACTAGATGTTCATGCCGAGTTGATAGAAGATATAATTTTACAGAAGAGGTCTAGAACTACAAGACAAGGGTAGCATGACCTTTGGCAGATTAGATTGAGGGGACAAATTCCAGAAAAAGCTAAATGGTACACTAGAGAGAAGGTGAAGGAAAACATTCCTCACCTCATTCACTAGAAGATTTTGGGGACCAAAATACTCCAAAAATGGGGAGGCGTGATCTGGATTGGATCATTATAATTTTTTTCATCCATATCAATGAATTTGGTGTGGAAAAAGTTAAGGAATCATATCACGAGACCATTTTTACCGATGGGACCCATTTTGGCTAGAGAGGATCTGAACCATTCTCGAAGCATTTTGAGGCATCAAATGACATTTTTTGGCGTAACTCTTTTTTACTATATTTTTATACCATTTCAAGCTATTCTACACATAAATATATTTCCAAAAGTGTAAGAATTGTGTCAATCAGAGTCCGTATGCAAAAGTTATGCCACTCAGAAGTTGACCTTCCTGTTTTCACACCTATAGTTCAGAACGATGTCACGTTAGCCCCCATTATTCGTGGAAAATGGGTTTGCCATGTGATTATCATGTAAAATAATCTAGAAGAGTCTATATTGTAGCTCTAGTTAATATTTGATGTATTCAAAATTAACCACTAGTAGGTTATCGGGATGTGTTATAACTGGACCACTAGGAGGAAGAGTCATTCCATTCTTTCGAGAGCATTTTGTTCCATAGCTGAGAAAATATAGCTAGGAGAGATAGGAGGTAGAGCACACAGAGAATATATGTGCACTATAGTAGCCCATGGGTCATAGACATTACTTCTTTGTACCTGTATTCATATTTCCAGATAGAGAAAGAGAGTGAAGCAACCTCACCTTGTAGCTGGGTTTTCTCCCAAAAGTGTTTCCCAGAGACCATATCTTGTGTCTTGTGTGCGTGTGTGCTTATTTTTTCATTCTCTACTTTTCTGCATAATTTCCATTTGCATGCATGCAATAATTACAATTAAATCTACAAATATTAAAGTTTAATAAAACTGTAATAGTGTAGAATCTCAATTTTTTAATATAATATTATCAAATTCATTGTGACGAATTATCCAATGGAATATCCATGATAGTTTTCGGATCAATGCAATGTATTTTTCATCATTAAAATTATATGATTTTGCATTGGAAAATGGAATCTTATTAAAACATTCAACTAACTATTATCTGTAGGGAAATGGTCTTGCTGAGTCTACGAATAAGAACCTCATTCACATTATCAAAAATACCATTTCCTATTAACAAAGGAACTAGTACTCCACTTTGGTGAATGTGTTATGGGATGACTGAGTCATGCCAAAACCCTCTCTAGGTACACCTCCTTACTTCCTAGTGTGTGAAAAAGAAAACATCCTACCCCCAAACATCTACCTGCCTTCCCTTCAAATTTTATAGGAATCCCAAGGAAATCCTTTCTTATTGGTGCAACATAGGATATACACCCTTCACAAGCTACAGGAAGAAAGGAAAAAAGGAAAAGAAAGATTCTCACTTCACTAGAGTCCTATGAAGAGGTGGTTTGGCAAGAATTCTGAAGGGAAGAATGAACTCAGTGTGGGTGACTTAGTATTTAAGTGGGATAAATCTCACGAGGACAAAGGAAAACACATTAAGTTCCAATCCCCGTGGATAAGGCAGTTCACCATACATGAAAATCTTGGCTGACACACATATCATCTATAATTGCTACATGGGAGGATTAACTCTCTTCCCATTAATGTCTAAGTGTAAAAGCATTATTTTCAATGTTGATCTGGGGTTGTCCCATGTCCTATGTACATAGTCTCTTTTCGTGTTTGTTTTTTTGTTGGTGTTGTTCTTGTTTTTGTTTGTGTAAATAAGCATCATGTGAACGTATTTTCTGGCTTCTTTGCATGTGGTTGAATTGAATAGAGTATCATGGCAATACAACATTTGGCTAACCTTCATCCTCATTCTTTGTTGTGGTCACATATTTTGGTCGATGAAGTTCCAATAGAAAATATGATCCGTTTGTTAGGAGAGCTTTTGCCAAACCCTGATACTTATTTCTATTATGCAAACCTTATGCCACACTTGGTTCTTATGTTTCGGTGCTCTCACACCTATCCTATCAGTAGAAGACGAAAAGGGGAAAAATCTAAATGATCAAACCTAAATCAAAGGCCCCTATATGCTTCTTTGAAGAAACAACCTCTCCTTCTCCCAATAAGTCGAGATCCCTCTTCTGCACATAAAATAAATAAGTTCCCATACACGGTCCTCTTTAAAAATATAAATAAAGGAGAAAAAAGGAATAGCTTCCTGCACAGAGAGGTGAAGCAAGAAACTATACAGGGGTATTGTTCAGGCTTGCTGGAAAAAGAGAAATGCTTGCGTTCCTGTAGTGACTTTTCTAGCATACTGTCCAGGGCTGCTGGTAGTGGAGAAACACTAGAGATGAAAAACTATACTCTGAAAATATAAATCTCACAAACTTCAATACCCTTTCTAATTCAAAACATTGTGATATTATTGAATCTTAAGCTTGTGTTCAACTATGAAATGTACAAAGGGGACTACATTTATTCATAGGGTAAGTGGGGAAGCCAAAGTGATCTACAGGATTAATCAATACTCCCTAAAAAACGGATACCCTGAGTCTAAGTGTTGTCACGGTTGTCACAAAGTGTATCTTTCATGTGGCACATTTCGTTAGTCATCGCAAAGTCATCACACTAAGGAAAATGTGTGGTTAATGTGTCATGGATGATCTATTATGTTGTGTATTCGAGTTTTCTAAGTGTGTGGTCACAACAAGTCATTTCATTGATCACATCAGCCCATTGATCCCAAACTTAGCCAAAATTTGGAAATTTCCCAGCAACTTATGCTCATCCAGTCTTCCTCAACTATGCAATACACATTTCCAACCCTCAAGCAACAACCCTAGACCTTGACACTGTGAAATACATAGTTCTTTCCTTCCAATACTATGTACTATACAATTCCATTACTTAAGCCCGTACCTTGGCCCACAAAATTGCTCAGTCCAACTCTCCAGCCTAGCCTCAACTTCTCGTTGTGTAGTCTCTGAGCTCAAGATCAGCCCTTGACCTCATGAGTTATGAAATTTCACAATCATGAGGTCTACTTTACCTCCTAGAACTACGCAGTGGGTTGAAACAGTGCAAAACCCCTCAACCCAATTCAATGAGTCCCAAACTATTGCCTGCCCATCCTAGCCCGAACTGTGCATTGTGCAGTCTTAAGGCTCAAGCATCACCCTAGACTTCTTGAGCTATCTAATTACATAGTCATTGAGCCTCTCCCATCAACCTGCCACTAGATTATGACTCAGTAAGTGCTTTAACATGCACTATCTTAGATTAGAGGTTTATTGGACTCATGTCATCTCATCAAGAGTGAACTGCAGATGCAGGTACTCTGTCATACCATGACATGATGATGAATAAGGAGAAGGAAAACATGTTGAAAGACATATTTGTACTTGATTATGTAAGATGATCAATCAAGAGAAAACAAAGGGACACCAGTTTGTCACCACAGCTCAAGACTTGATATCATTGAATAATCCTTACCTCTAAGCCATATGGAGGTGGATAGAATAACATCCTCAAGAAGACATGTAATAAGAAGCAATAGAAGTGGCTTGAAATTGCTTTATGTCCATGTAATTTCTTATTTGGAAATATATTCTAAAGTGGATGTCCAAAGGACATGTATAGAAAATGAAGATTCATGTAAAGTCAAAAAGTCATAGGAAGTCAAAAAAACGTGAGGGTAGTAAAAGAGTCACAAGGGACATGAAGCATCACCCCATTGGTTATATCTACACCCTCATTGTATGATAAAAGCACTTTTCACCTTGCCTCCTCTCGCAAGGCATAAGAGAGATAAGCTATTTCATTTGAGGAGAAAGTGGTGGCTCCAAAACTCCAATATTGGAACTCGTGGTGTTCATTGCATACACGTGTCATGTAACTTTTACTTAATATCTGAAGTCTAATGGCCAACACATTCTTCATGCATGGATTATGAATATTTTTAAGACTATTTTGCGGATGTTTTTAATTCATGTTTTCTTTCATCTATACTAAAGTAGTTAAGCTATTTTGGTTATTTTAGTACTTATCATATTAATAATGTATTATAATGGTTACTATTGTGCTCACACCCTTGTGGACTATTCCACTGGATATTAGACAAATATTTCTTGTCGATTTGTTGTAATGACTGTCGCATCTTTCTAGACTATTTTGTTGCATCTTAGATGAATCCTTTTTGGTTGTATGTGTCTCTACTAGGGTGGTAATATTACCTCTCTCTTAGAGGACCACTTTCTTTCCCCCCTCTGCAGTAGGGTAACCTTGACACACTTACAATCGAACACTCACTAGGCACACTCACTTGCTTTTCGAAGGCACATTTGCATTTTTCTCTCTTGCTAATAGTTAGAGATAGGAAAAATATTTAAGAAACCAACAACCAGGAAATATTCTAGATGGGGCTCCTCTCCCAAATAGTGTGATGTCTAATTGATCCCACATATCTAAGAGACCCCTTGAATGTTGGCGGGTCTAGCACCATCAACAAATAGTTATTACCAAACATTATGTCAAGCTAGGGAATAAATATTGACTTTTGATTTTAATTAATGTAAACATTATTAAATAACACGAGGATGTGTGACATTTGGGATTCATATTCCAAGGTCTCCTTATAATCTCTTGAATTTTTCCTAATTTACATATTTACAAATTTCTCACCCAATCCCTAAGGATTAGGTGTCTAACATTCCCCCCTTAATATAAAGGGGTGTTTATGAGTCTGTTATAGACATTTTTGTGCCTTACAGCTCCAAGCATGAAATGCCCATAAACCAAGGGATCCTAAGTCCTTAAAAGTGTTGTTATAACTCCTAAAGGAACAAGGTCAACAAATTACAGCTTCTCCCAGAAGTTCTCCACCAGAAACTGCTCAGAACTAGTCAAATCAGGATCATTTCAGCTGCTCCACTAGCTAGCTGCGTTGCAAAGCACCCAAATACACTAGCTAGGTGCGTTGCAATGCACCTAAATGCACTACCAGGGTGCGTTGAGTGGGAAATGACAAGTGGCAGAGTCATTCCACGAGGTGGAGAGACAATGGAAGCTTCCAGAATCTTCTCCAATGACACTTGCCTCAATGAATTCGACCAGGGATGAGTAAGAGGCTCTCAGTCTCCAAGTGGAAGCAAGAACTGACAGAGAGAAGCCACTAATCAATTCATGAGCTGACTCATCCTCTTTGCATACATCTATATATGGATCTGTCATCCAAGAGATCCAGAGGCTGGAATATTGTACATTGCAGAGAATTGCTGTTGGTTTTGAGATAGATATCAGAGTATTGGGTGATTTATGCTTTGTTGGAGGTGAAGAGGGGCTTCTCTGCTGGGAGGTTGATGCTGGATCAGGAATCATTGGTTGTAACTCCTCCTGGACCTTCTTGTTATATCAATAAAACTATTTGAGTTTCTTCTACATGCTTGTGTATCATTGATGTTTGTTACATTTGTATGTTTAGCTTAAATATGATCCTATGCTTTTTATGAGTATAAACCCATGTCTTTGTATAGTTTCCTTCTTCTATGATCTTGCAGGTACTTGGTGAAGCTGGGCAAGTAAGGGAGTAGGTAGCTGGAAGCTGTTAAAGAGGAGAGAGATTGGATCAAAGGACTAGCGCAAGACACAGGTTGGTTCATCCTATTTCTCTTTGTATATAGTTCATAAAGGAGAATACAAAAGTAGTTTTCTCTGTTTGTTTCTAAGGTCACTGTCACACCTTAGCGGGTTAGGGTCATTCTGAATAGACACTTTTCCCGTTAACAAAATGGCGACTCCGCTGGGGACGATCGTCTAGTTGCTTTGTTTGTGTTTCTCTTGTTGTTTGTTTCATAAACTTAGAAGTAGCGAATCGAACTGCATTTGCCATTAAAAAATGCAAAGTAGACATCTGTTGCTTCAATCCATTCACTGGATCTATTTATGATTTGAACAGCTGATTCACAAATGATCTGATTGCCCTCTATGATAGCTCTTAAACCTTCATTAAATCTACCCTCTGATTGTGCATTACTGATTGCTTTTACTCGGCCAAAAACCATAGATTAAACTGCAAACCGTGACCCAGAACCTGGATAGAATTTTCGTTTCTGCCCTAGCGCAGGTACTGTGAAGAGTTCCTACATTTCAGCGCAGTTCCCGAGAGGGCAACCTGCGTTGCAATCCAGTTTCTCTGTGTAGCAGGTGCGTTGATCAGCCTAGCCTTGTGCAGCTGAGGTTCTTTGCTCAATTTTTTCAGTTTTGTCTCTGATTTTTGTAGCCTGTGATCAGTGTGTATGTCTGTTTAAAAACCCCTTTTCTTTGCTGATATTCCACCTCAGTTGTATAAAATAAACTGTAGATGTTTTTGTGTGTTTGTTACATCATTTACAGTTTTCCATTGCAAAAGTAGAATAGTCATACTGTCGTCCTTTGATTTAGATCTGTCGCAAGTGTCGATTTTGATCATAGGAGGAAGTTTATTTGCTGTTGACAGTCGATTATGCTTTTACTTTTGCCTTTGGTTTGAATTTGTGACTTTCTAGTGTCGAAACGAGTGTTTATTTCAAAATCATAAAGTGTCGTAATCGTCTCTACCTTTTGATTTCGAAAAGAAGCTTGTTTGTGTTTTTCACTTGAAAGCGAATTCAGATTTGTACAACAACTTTCTTTTTAGGCATCAATATTAATAAAGTGAAAAACAAAACACATTCATGTGCATTTGCATATTGACAGTCTGTTTGGCTTGATTTAGGAAACGTGCATTTACAGTGTGATCTTTGCTCTTTGCGAAAATATTGTGTCTTTCTTTTCCCTTGTAGCTAGGATTTTCATTGCTGAAAAGAGATAAAAGTTTGATTATCATCTTTAGATTGCATTTTAGGAATTACATCTACATCTCGTGGTGATCCCAAAAGGAAAACTTCATAAGAAAGATCAACTTAAAATAAATTCAATGAACTTAACAACGCTTTGTAACTTAATGCACAACATTTAGAGGTCTAGGCTAGAGACGTATTCCGGCGTCGTAAAGCCTGGTAACTGTTGTCCTCACTGATGGTTGGGTGATTCCTCCACTTTGAGACGATAAGTGCCAGTATGGACCTGTGCTCCCACGTACCGTCGAGTATATATTGGGAGACCCCTATAGGCATAAAACCTTTATCCATAGGAAGCCGTGTCGGCCACCCTACTGATCGCAATGCACCGAACACAGCATTCGGGAAGATTGACTGCCGTACCGTAAAAAGTATTCTGCAGTTTTGCGATTGGTTTGGTACTCCCTCTACCTAGACCTCCAGAGCAGTCCCTTTCGTTCTTTTTCAGACTCCTTAACGGAAAAGGTCCATCTGAGCACTTGTCACTTCAGGCTCATTAAAAATCGAAGGAGACTAGAGTCATCTTTTGTTTTTTCTCGACTCTTTAAAACTGAAAAAACAAGTTGTGTCAAAGCGTGTTAAAATTTATTTTAAACGGAATATTCATACCCTTTTCCTACGTTGATCTTTGGGTTGAGAAAATGGAGCCTACCAACCAAGGAATTCCCCTTGGTGGAAATCCTAGTCCCTTCTCCTCTTGGGGAGATGTTGGTGCACCCCATATGGCCACATTGTCCCTTCCAGGACTGACAATTGGCTTGCCAGTATGGCTCTTCTCAACCAATGTCATTCAGAACACCACTATTCCTGAACAATCGAATCAGCAATTAGACGAGTCCAGAGTTGCCCACCAGCCTTCTACTTCCTCTAATTCTTCCTCTCCTCCTTCCTCTTCGCTTGATGGGACTGGTAAAGCTAAAAGCCAAGTTCCTAAGGAGAAGAAGGGAAAGAAGAAGAAAGAGAAAAAGAAGAAGGAGCCAAAGGCGGATGGGGGAAAACGAGTGTCGTCTAACGAAAATCCACACACAGCACCGACCAGGCCTAAATCGCCATGTGTCATTTGCAAAGGAGACCACTTTCACAGAGATTGTCCTTGCATCCCCCGGATACTAAGGGACTGGTCTCCTCGTTTGCACAATCCGGTGTCATCAACCTCTGGAGATCATGTTGAAAAAACACCGTCAACTAGTGAAAGTGAAGCCCCAGGACAAAAAGGGAAAGCTAGATTTCCTTGTAAACTGTGTGAAGGTGACCATGCCCTCCACCATTGTCCCTTCTTAGACGAGGCTAAAAGAGTTTTGGATGATCGTCCGGTTTCACCGTTACGACTTCCTCCTGGATATAAAAAACTCTTGCCGAGTCCGTCACTAGTTGAGAACCCAGCTAGCCCGCTCAAGTGGTCGGCTGAAGCGCCTGTCATTGAAGATAAACCAACTGAATCCATACCAGACGAAAGTCAAAAGGTCGAGGCGGTAGTTGACCCGGTCTTGCCTTCAGAGGTTTTATCTTCGGATGATACATTCACTGAAGAGAACAAGGATGACACCGTCCAAATTCTCTTCATCAAAACAGACTCTGACGAACATGGGGGCAATCCACCCGTTCCTTTACCGCAGGAAGGAAGTTCGTCAGAGCCATATCCGGTCGTCTACTCGGTCCCACCTCCAAGCAACCTAGTTGTCTCCTTCGACTGGAATCAACTAGGCAGACCCCGTTTGCCAGCAAGCATACCATTCCGAATTATCGTTCAAATATATAGAATGGTCATGGCTGGTACCATCATAGATCAGGGGGCTTCTGTGAGTATCCTTTCCTCTATTGCTTGGAAAGCGCTTGGTTTTCCATCGCTGTTGCCTGAGATGAGAAATCTGACAGGCTTTGATAAAGGAACCAGTCGACCTTTAGGGATCCTTCCCGATGTGCCCATAACATTGAGAAGGAAGACAGTTCGCATGAACGTCATGGTAGTTCAAGGACCCTTGGATTATAACCTACTCCTTGGACGAGACTATATTTATTGCATGGGAGCCATCGTCTCCTCACTCTTTAGAGTAATGTGTTTTGCGCATGAAGGAAGAGTGGTCAAGCTCGTGGACCAACTTTCATTTCCCGGATCACGCATAGCAAATAGTCATATATCGTCCCTAAATGGTCTCTTCACGCAAGAAATGTCTCCATCCCCAGTCCGTCCTCCCGATAAGCGCAAGTAATTCGGAGGGATATGACTGAAACCCAGGGGGCATGCGTCCTGGTCTGCTTCGGCAGGAAAACTTTGGGTATAGGGTAGGTTTCCGCGGGAGAATGTGACTAGTCTGTACCCCGTCCGTCAGTGGAAGAGGGGTTATTCTAGAATAAGATTCTTTTGTCAAAGTTATGTGAGTTGGCGGACGTCGTCACTCACCTTTGTTTATCTCGGTAGACATCGCCGAAGAAGTGTTTTGTTTGTTGTGTGAATAGAACAATCTTTGGGTAACCTGTAAGAGGTAGGCCTCTCCCGATAGAACAAATGTTTTGTCTGCAAATTGAGGGGTAACTTTGAAACTCTGTTTTATACCTGGGGGCATGCAAACCTTTTGGAGTGCAAGCAAAGGGCGACTATTTATTTTTAAAATTGTTAGGTCCTCCCTTTAAACTCGTAGGATTAGTCGTCACCTAACTTGCATAAAGAAAGGATGTGGGGCAAAAATCTAAAAGTTGCCGTTTTTATATAAGACATTCTTATCATATGACTGGATTAATCGAGCAGTTTTAGCGCATAGTTCAAGCTCGTTAAAAAATAAACATGAGATCTGAGCAAATGTTTCCACCCGCGTTTAAGATCGTTAAAAAATGAACTATCCCTCGGTAAATAACCAGCGTGAATGAAGCATTTTCAGCCATTAAAGCCTTGGTCGTGTTTGCACCGTCACCTCCACTTTTCCATTGGCCGATCATTCACCTCCATTTGATTGCTTACCCATTTTGAGGAACAGTTGCGAAGAGTGATTTCACTAGCCATCCTTGTGACACTGCCGTGATTGGAAAATTCCAAACCTTACCTGGAATCAGCTACTACCCATTTTATCACTCGTTCCTCAAAAGACGAGTCTTATTTAAGCTCTTTTCAAATGACTCGTAAAATATGAAAAGATTGCCGAGTTTTGGCCTTCCAGCTCGTTAAAGCGACCGGAAGTGCTATCCCTCCTCTAGATTTTAATCTTTTTGGACCTGAGGGATTATTTCACAAAAAGATCGAGCGCTTTTTTTGTTCGGCTCGTTAAAACGATCGAAAATCCATCCCTTCTGTATTGTTTTATACTTTTTCGGACTTAAGGGATTAGATGACAAAAAAGGAATTTCGGAGTTACCTTTACGTACCTTTTCAGACTCTCTAAAAATGAAAAGGACCGAGTTATCTTTGTCGTTAGACTCGTTAAAAAGATTAAATAGTGACAAACTTGTCTTTAGGCGAGAACGAGTTTCACTATTGGTAGGCTCGTTAAAACATAGCGATGGGTTTGCCCGAAGGGCAAATTATAGAACAAGCATATGTTATCCTCCTCAAGCTTGACAAAAATAAAGAGGTACTGGTCAGCAATGACTGGGGAAAATTGGGAAGAAAACTCAAAGAAACTTTGCTGGTAGCAAGTCGCTCTTGAACATGACACTTCCACTCCCTGCCTCAGTCGGGTTGGGTTGTTTCATTCACCGGTCACATCACCATGGTCACGCCATACCATCCACATTTGGGGTAAATGCTACCAATCCATCACATAAGTGTCGCTGACATGTTCAAGAGAAGTCATCCAGAGAAGTCACCTGTGTCCCATGCACTGCCATACATTATACTTCATTCCTTCATGACCGCCACCCTGAACCATATATCATCAGATCGTTTTCACCTCCATCAAAATCTTTTGCTCCATTCCGTGTCATTGATGTGGGATTCATTAAGGCCCTCCTTTGATGGATCGCTTCTTGTCGACATCAGCTCATTATCCAAGAAGTTGATCTAGGAACACCCCATTCAGTACTTTGAAGCTTGCATGCCTCAATGGCAAGTTTCTCACTTCTGGCGACAAGTATACATCAATGACCTCCGACCAAAAGATTTTGCGTGGTGTTCGACGCCAAGTCCTTTATTCACACCACGTGAATTGTACTGCAGTACCTTGAGGGTCATTATCATTATCGGTGATTCCTCTCGCGCTTGTTAACAATTTACATCATTGACTGGTAATCAAGCGATGTCTTTCCATGTTCGACTTCAAAACATTTCTCACATGGATCGACTTGTACTTCGAGTAAAGATTGGATGAGATTGAAGACCCCGGATCTAGTTTCATCCATCCGGGCTGCGATATATATTCAGGAAAAATAAAGACATTGAAATGTACAGCATTGCAGCACAGATAATCATCCTACCAAAAGGATGATGACTCTATCAGAATCATCAGTCTACCATCAGACGATTGTCTGTCCTATGTACATGAAAATGAATTTATAAAGCTGAGCATGGGAATGCCCACCTCAGCTAGATCATGAAAACAATATGAAAATAATGTATTGTATTGTATCTTATTACAGGTCTCCTCCCAGCATTGAAAGAACTTCGGATCCTCCTAATAAAGCATTTCACCTGATAAACGGCCTCATACTTTAGGGGGCAAATGTTATAGACATTTTTGTGCCTTACAGCTCCAAGCATGAAATGTCCATAAACCAAGGGCTCCTAAGTCCTTAAAAGTGTTTTTATAACTCCTAAAGGAACAAGGTCAACACATTACAGCTTCTCCCAGAAGTTCTCCACTAGAAACTACTCAGAACTAGTCAAATTAGGATCATTTCAGTTGCTCCACTAGCTAGCTGCGTTGCAAAGCACCCAAATACACTAGCTAGGTGCGTTGCAATGCACCTAAATGCACTACCAGGGTGTGTTGAGAGGAAATTACAAGTGGCAGAGTCATTCCACGAGGTGGAGAGACAATGGAAGCTTCCAGAATCTTCTCCAATGACACTTGCCTCACTGATTTCGACCAGGGATGAGTAAGAGGCTCTCAGTCTCCAAGTGAAAGCAAGAACTGACAGAGAGAAGCCACTAATCAATTCATGAGCTGACTCATCCTCTTTGCATACATATATATATGGATCCCTCATCCAAGAGATCCAGAGGCTGGGATATTGTACATTGCAGAGAATTGCTGTTGGTTTTGAGATAGATATCAGAGTATTGGGTGATTTATGCTTTGTTGGAGGTGAAGAGGGGCTTCTCTGCTGGGAGGTTGATGTTGGATCATGAATCATCAGTTGTAACTCCTCCTGGACCTTCTTGTTATATCAATAAAACTATTTGAGTTTCTCCTACATGCTTGTGTATCATTGATGTTTGTTACATTTGTATGTTTAGCTTAAATTTGATCCTAAGCTTTTTATGAGTATAAACCCATGTCTTTTTATAGTTTCCTTCTTCTGTGATCTTGCAGGTACTTGGTGAAGCTGGGCAAGAAAGGGAGCAGGTAGCTGGAAGCTGTCAAAGAGGAGAGAGATTGGATCAAAGGACTAGCGCAAGACACAGGTTGGTTCATCCTATTTCTCTTTGTATATAGTTCATAAAGGAGAATACAAAAGTAGTTTTCTCTGTTTGTTTCTAAGGTCACTGTCACACCTTAGTGGGTTAGGGTCGTTCTGAATAGACACTTTTCCCATTAACAGAGTCCAAGAATCATTTTGAATCTTTCAAACTTTTCTCTTTCAAGTTTTTTAGTGAAGATGTCTGCAATTTTCTCATTTGTTCAACAATTTCATAGATGAATAGTCTTGGCCTCTACATGATGTTGAATCAAATGATACATTTTGTTGAGATGTTTATTTTGATCATGAAATTTGGGATTCTTAGCCAACTTAAATTCATAATTATTATCAATTAGAAGGGATGTAGAGCTCACTTGCTTCTCCTGCAAGTATTCAATAATTTTCAAAGCCACACTATCTCCTTGGTTGCTTTTGTAGTTTCCACATATTCTTCCTCATTCGTGCAATCTACTGGAATTGACTTTTTGTGTGACCTCCAGTATACTACTCATGATTCAAGACTCATAACATAGGTTGAAGTATACACACCATCCTAATTATATATGTTTAAGTCTAAATCAAAATATCATATCAAGATAAGTCATCCACCTATGCATATTTGAGTCCAATGTCTTGATTTCATTTCGAGTGCTTTAGAACACATTTTCTAGAAGACCAATGTCATTCACAAGGAATTTCCATAAATCTAGAAAGGATTCCAACAACCAATGAAATGTTTGGTCTTGTAGTAGTGAGGTTGTGTTGAAGGCCCCGAAAATCGGGTCGACAACAAGGGGGATACCCACCCGGTCCGGACCTTGGTTGGCAGTTTCTTATCCGTTTGGTATAGCGGGTCCGACTGGGGATAATGGGACTAGTTTCCCAATCTAAGGGTGTGTGTGTGTGCAAAGTTGGATGATGCTGATCTAAGAGTTCTAATCTAAGCTTCTTTAATCTAATTCTATGCTATTGTAATCTAATGAAAACAACACATCTAATCTATGATAACCTGGCGTGTATTTCTCCTATTATGTGATCTAAAGAGATTTCAAACAATAAATGGTAATAAAGATCATTCAGCTATCATAAGAATGGAAATCAATTAAGATGAACCACTTTGCATAAAAAGTTAGGCAAAACAGTTGTGAACATCATATCGCATAATAAGTTATTCATATATCAAACACAAATAAATGACTCCACCGTACAAAAGTGCCAAATGGTAACTCACACATTCATGCAATAACATATAAACAACTAAAAACTGTATATCACTTTAAGAATATAAGCAGAAATGGCCAAGAGATAAAAGTACCATTTATGACTGGTCCTACTCATAAGCTTCAAGTAACAATGATTTATCTCTCCTTGTTCTGATATCTACCAAGAGTATAGAAGTGCAACATCAGTAGCAGATATCAAATGCAAAAATTAATAAACCTTGATCCATTCATTCATCAAAACCTCCTCTGAGGGTGCAGAAGTGCATGTTCTGAGGACAAGTTTTTTGACAAATTTCCAGACCCTTCTCTAAATGCATGAGAAGGGTTTAAATACTGCTAACTAAATAACTTAATTACATAAATTTCGGATACGGTTTAAATGACCACCCTTTATCTAAGCAAACTTATTTCTAAAAATTGAATCTAATTTCTAACTATTTCTGCATTTGCTCCTTAATGCTGTGAGCATGCAACATTTGCCTAGGAAGAGTTGGCTGGTCGTCTTCTGCTTTTGTTTGAGCTACGAAAATAGAAATGGCAAGCACTGACACCTCTTTTTAGTAAACTAGAAGATATTTTTGAGAATCATCTTCTGGTTGGGCGAATTTACTGCATGTATGCTTGGTAACAACCCAGATTCTTCTTAAACTACCTCTTCTTTTGCTATCTCAACTTCCGGACTCGTGGATGACTAAGCAAGTTAGGGACTTTGCTTTCTGAACAATTTTCTTAGCGATGCGCGATTAGCGCTAGGCGCGCATCAAAAACTGCCTCCGTTCTTTGATCCGGGCCTTTCTGGTGCGTTTTCCGCCTTTAGCGCTTTTTACTTTACCGGGCATGAGCTTCAGAATTTTGTAAACATTCTTCTTTTGTGAGTTTTTGACCTTGAGTGTCGAATCGCCTATTGATATCAGCATCTGTTCAGTAACACTCTGAAATCTGCGTTTTTGTTGCATGCGGCATCTATGTATGAGGGCATCCCTTCTCTGTTCTTCGAGCATTGACGCTTTCCCTCTTTCCTTAGAAGTTTCCTGCACATTGCTTCATGTTGTTCCCTTATTTTTTTTTATTCCTGCAGTTCACGCAAAGGAAAAGAGTAATGATAATAAATTTTGACATGAAAGATTTAAGCTCTATGAATGTATAAAATCATGACACCCATAGTGAACTGACTCTTCGAAAAACACAAAACTATCCTTCATGAATACCTTGGCGTACATTCATTAATTTTCTTTAAGGCATGAGCCCAATTTTTGGTTTTAGGGACAACTTTTCTCGAATGCTGAGTCAAGGAAAATTTGCGATGGGTAATTTCTACGACTCGTAGATCGCAGCATCGCAAGATCGCAGATCGCTGTTATCGTAGATCGCTTTTATCGCAGATCGCTTTTATCGCAGCATCACATTTATCGCACATCGCATTTATCGCACATCACAAGATCGCATATCGCTGTTATCGCAGATCGCTTTTATCGCAGATCGATTTTATCGTAGCATCGCGGCATCGCAGATCGCAGCAATTTGTCAAGTTATTCGTGTGCTGTTTATGCGACATTGCGATATGCGATGTCGCATATCGGCCATCGGAGATTTCTTAGGATTCTCATTTATGGGTGTTTCTTAATGTATGCGATGTGATGAATTTAGCGCCGCTTCTTCGCAGTTGTTTTAATGTGCTCATAAAGAAATGCTTCACTCTTCTCCGTGTGATGTATTTTTGAGGAGTATAATACAAAAATATTTTTATAAAATCTTTTTGGATTTTTTTTTTTTTTTTTACTAAGGGTCCCCACTTCTTTAGCGTTATTGCTAATACTAAAGAAGTAGGGGGGTTGTTGGTGGTCACAAAAATGGTGATTCACTTGGAAGAACCAGTTATCTCTGCTTTTTTATTGAATTCTTTAAACTTCCAAAATAGAAAATTTTCATAAATCTAAACTTTGTTATGGACAGATAGAGTACATTATGCCTCATTCTATCAATGATATTTTGTTTCAACTTCTTTCTTTTCTAATTGTTTGCTTCCTCAGGCTTGTCTTTGTATCTACATTAGCCATTACTTGGTCATGTAAAGATAAAATAAAGTCTTCTCTGTGTGCTAGCCTTAAAATATGCTCATTTTCCGTAGGTAGAGCCTCTACTGCTAGCAGGTGTCCATAGCCTCGACAAGGTTACCTGTTACCCAACAATGATCCTTTATCCTGTTTTAATGATATCTACAACCCCCAAAGAAAAAATCCATTTTGACACTTTTTCCTTTTTTATTCTTAAAGAACAATGTCTTGGTTTGGTAGTCAAATTATGACATAGTCATTCACTTGATTTACACTTTTGCTGAACAAGCTGGCTCGTGATGAGACCCCTTGTCTTTTGATTTCAATAATCTTGAGTCATTGCCCTGTTTTGATGGACAGTGTTTGGCAAAGTCAACAAATTTATAATATCTGTGATCATAATAAGCCGGCTCGTGATGAGACCTCTTATTCTTTGAGATATAGTGTTTCTTGAATTGTCCCTTTGAATGCTGCGATTTTCTTTAACAGGGAGGATATCATTGTTTTCCTTAAGAAAGCTCTGGACGACAATAATAGAGCTTGAAAAAAGCAGTTTTATAGAGAATCTTTATTTTGTTATTGATACCT
Organism: Pinus tabuliformis; assembly: GCA_031772625.1. Taxonomy (NCBI): domain Eukaryota; kingdom Viridiplantae; phylum Streptophyta; class Pinopsida; order Pinales; family Pinaceae; genus Pinus; species Pinus tabuliformis. The sequence goes on from CM062816.1 coordinate 2,012,179,873, forward strand.
TTCCTTGTGCTGATATAAAACAATTCCTTCGCTAAAGGTTGCTTTCATCAAAATTTTTTGAAGTTGAAACTAATATCATATCTAGGCTAAAGTTTTTAACTGTATCTGTCAATAATATAATCAGATTTTCAAAAATTTTCTATTTACACAAGCGAAAAGCTCAAAATCTAAAAGAGAATTGGTGTCTTTTCGCGAATACCGATAGTAACCATTAACAAACGGTTTTATTATGAAAAAGGGAAAAAAGAGAAGACAAAACTATTCTACAAAATAGAAGAATAATCTTCTTTGGAAAATATATTTTAAGGATTGGACCATTAACAGGCAAAGAATCCCTTCTACCTGCTAGATCCTGTAAGACAAACATTGATGGACCTATGACTTCAACAATCTGAAAAGGACCAAGCCACATCTTTTGAAATTTTGTATGTTTGCCCTTTTCTTCATGAGCCTTATCCCATTTTAAAACTAAATCTCCCATCTGAAAATTTTTTCTGGTCATTTTGTTTGAATCGAAAGAGGATTTTATTAGTGCTTGATGATGAGCATGGGTTCTCTTAGATTTTTCTCATTGCTCATCTAATTTGATTATCTCCATTTGTCTTAGTTGTATGGAGGAAGTAGGTACTTCATCAATGTATTGTATTAAAGACAAAGAGGGAATGACTAAGTGAGTTGGAAGAACCGCTTCTTTCCCATAAACTAAATTAAAGGGGGAAGTGCCGATCGAAGTTTTTTTTGTTATTCTATCTGCCCATAAAGCATTTACCAAAGCTTTATGCCAATTCTTTTGGTTCTGGTCAACTGTTCTTTTAATAATCCTGATTAGGTTTTTATTTGTTGACTCAGCTAACCCATTACCTTGCGGATAGTAATTGGCCGAATATTTTAGTTTGAATCCTCTTTTAAGTGCAAACTCAGTCATTGCATTTCCAGAAAAGTATGATGCATTATCAAACATTAAAGCCGTTGGAAATCCAAACCTAGTGATTATAAATTGATCTATGAATTCGATAATATTTTCAGAATTAACTGTCTTGAGAGGAATTGCCTCTACCCATTTAGTAACATAATCTGTTGCCATGAGGATGTATCTATGCTACTTAGAAGAGTGAGGAACGATCTCACCTATTATGTCCAAGCCCCACTGGCTGAATGGTTGCTAGATGTTCACCAGTTGTAGTGGTAGGGACGACTTCTTTTGTCTTCCAGCAGTTGTTTGGCAGACTTGACATTTCCTCACGTAACTATGTGAATCTTTGAACAACGTAGGCCAGTAATATCCTGCACATAAAATTTTATATGGAGTAGCATCTCCAGCACAGTGTCCGCCTGCTGGTCCATCGTGGAGTTCCTGCAAAACTTTTTCGGCTTCAGTTTTTTCAAGACATCTAAGAAGAACAGAATCATAATTTTTTCTAAAAAGAATATCATTTATGAGCTGATATTGTTTAGCTTTCAATCTCAGAGCTCATTTCTTAGTGTGATCCAGGTGTGATGGAGCATACCCATTCTTAAGATAATAAATGATATCAGCATACAATGATTCTGCATCGTTTAGGCTTACCTCATACATTTGTACCTCTTTGGATGAAATTTCAGGGATTTGCGATGCTCCAGCCAACATCTTGTAGAAGCCTTGACCTCTTACAATGTTCGCTGGTTTAATCTCAAGATCGTATTCATGTAAAGCAGTGATCCAATTTGCTCTTTTCTCGCCCATATCCTTCTGTACTAGAAGATTTCTTACCGCTGGAAACGGTACTATGATCTTAATATGGGTTTTGAGTAAGAAAGGTCTGAAATATTTGACCGCTTTGAAAATAGCATAGGCCTCTTTATCTACATCTGAATAATTGAGTTCAGCACCCTGTAAATTTGAGCTAAAAAACACAATTGGAGCTTCTGTTTTTTCTTGATTTGCTTGGGTTAGAATCGCAGCATATGATTTCTTTGAGGCAAATGTGTATAAAACAAAAGATTCTGAAAAATTCGGGGTTGCTAAAGATGGAGCATTAATAATAGCTTGTTTGATCAGGTTGAATGCTTCATGTTCATCTTGACCCCATTTGAAAGTTGAATTCTTTTTAATCATGGTTTGCAAAGGAGACACAATTCGTGAAAAATCTGGGACAAATCTCTTTACAAAATTGATTTGACCAAGGAAAGATTGCATGGCTTTTTTATTATGAGGTAGGGATATTTCAGAGATCTCTTTGATTCTGTCAGGATCAATGTGAATACCGGACTTTGACACTATGAATCCTAGAAGTTTTCCTTCACTTAATGCGAAAAAAGATTTATTTGGGTTAAGTGAAATCCCATACCTTAAACATCATTGAATTTTTTTTTTTAAATCTCTGAGATGGTCGCTTCGCTTTTTGGAATACACTGTTATATCATCCAAATAAATCACTACAGATTTGTTGACTAAACCCTTAAATGCGATGTCCATGGCTCTTTGAAATGTAGCGCTGCATTAATCAAACCAAATGGCATCTTCCGATATGCGTATGTGCCCCATTTAGTTCTGAATGTGGTTTTCAACTGATCATTGGGATGCACCAGCACTTGATTATATCTTGAAAATCCGTCTAAGAAAGACATCAATTCTGAGCCTGCTACTTCCTATAATATCTGTTCCATAGGTGGAAGAGGAAAATTCTCTTTTTGATAGGCTTTGTTAATATTCCGAAAATCAATACAGATTCTAATATCTCTGTTTTTCTTTCTAACGGGTACCATATTGGAGACCCATTTGGAATGTCTGACGGGGAAAATTATTCTGGCTTTTAATAACTTATTTAGCTCAGTTTTTATCTGATTTTCTAAATTGGGGTGGATCTTTCTCAGTTTCTATTGGACAGGTTTTTCGTTGTCAATCATAGGAATAGTGTGCTGAATGATAGAAGTGTCGTACGTCTTAAGCTCATCGTAATTCCAGGAAAAAACATTTTTATATTGTCTCAAAAGATGAATATACGCTAGTTTTTCTTCGGGGGCCAGGCCTATGCCTAGATTAACGTTTTGTGGTTTATCATCAGTTCCTAGGTTTACTAATTGTAGTTCAGAGTTGAAATGTAGAGCTTTGAATTGGTAGACCTTTTAAACCGATTTTTCAAATCGTACAAGTCTTATAACTTAACCACCGATTTAGGTATATCATTATCAGTGCTATTTTGTTGTGTTTGTCGATCGTGATGGTCTTCGTCAATTATCTGATTGGAGTAGGATTCTTCAGAAGTGAGGAAATTTACAATATCAAGATCGTCATTGAATACTCTCCAATTTGTAATGTTATCAGGGATGGATGGTCTAAAGATTAATTCTATTGAGAATCTATCTAGGCTAAAATCTTCGGAGGGAATAAGCCTAGAGGCTACGTTAGCCAAAAGGTCTGCGCTCGCGTTTTGGAGTCTCGGGATTGAAGAGATATTAAATGCTATGAAATGCTCAGTCAGATCTTGTACTAAAGATTGATAGTGTTTTAAATGACCTGATAGGCAATGTATAGTGTTACGTACCTGTTTGACGATAATATCAGAGTCTCCAAAGACCTGAAGATATTTAACGTTTAACCCGATTGCTTTGTATAGGCCTTGCACCAAGGCCTCATATTCTGCTGTATTGTTTTTGCAATTGAATTCGAGTCTGCATGTAAGCATGGTCTTGTTTCCTTTTGAACTAATCATAATGCATCATGCTCCTGCTCCTTCGTTAGATTTAGAGCCATCGAAATATAATTTCCAAAACAAATATGTATTTATAGGTTCATCTACAAAATTAACACACTTTGAATTATCAGTTTGGGAAAAAATTTCGACTTGGGACAAAACAGAATTTTCTAAGTAAGGTGATGGGTGAGCATTGAAATTACCGAGAAAAGAATCTACCGAGTAATTGCCTATGATATTGTTTTTATATGATACTGCTTCATTTTCTCCCTCCAATTCCATTACTATGTACGTCTGGTGTAACTCTCGTTCAACCTTTATCTGGTTCGGTTTACCATTATAGGGTAACCACATGTGCGACCAGTCGGTTGCAAAGTATCCGTGGAGTTTCTCGGACCAATCCCTGCTAAGAATTAATCCATAGAATTCTGGGATATCGGCCACTAGAATGTCAATAAGCTAACATACCTTCGGGTTAGATGACAATCTTATGGTTACTTGATTAATTTCACCAATCACTTCGACTTGAGATCGATCAAGATGAACTATACGCACTGGGGATTTTTGTGGTTGAACATTTAGCTTAGCACATATTGATCTGGGTAAAATATTCGAAGAAGCACCGGAATCTACCAAACAATTGTGCACATTTTTGTTGAAAATCTCGTAAGTGAGAAGAAACGGGGGAGTGTGACATCTTAATCTTCCTCCAATTAAGGCGATATCATTTGGATCAATCTTATTGATTGCGTTAGTTGGAGGTCTTCCCATGTTATGGGAAGCTTGAGAGAGTACAGTGGCAGGCAAAGGTACAATAGGAACAGCATGTAATTCTTTCATCATTATCTTCTGTTGATGCTTCAATTTGCTCAATTCATAAAGGGTAATATTAGCCCTAGTCTTTTTCATGTCATCAACAATATTATACTCCATTTCATCCGACACTATCAGTGTTTTTGATGGAGTTGTTTGATCTGCTCAGACTGGGCTAGATTGAGTCGCTTTAGTTGTTGTTTTCTTTGTTACGACTTTATCTTTTGTTGTATGGCTTGCTCCCTTCTGCTTAGGGGTAGTTTGGGGAGGATCAAGCTAATTTTTGCTTCGTGTGCTAACCAGAAATACTTCTTGATCTTCTTCTTGTGGGAGGATGAAATCCCACATTCCTTGTAATTCCACAACTTCTTTGTCATCGGTTTTCCCTTCAGTGGCACTTTCTTCTTCTTCCTCTTCCTCAGTTTCAGCATTGGAGATGACATTGGGTGGTTTTGAATCCGTTGAAGGACCTCTTTTAAAAGCTCTGTAGGGCTTTTTTCAAGAAGTTTCTGCTACTTGTTTTTTTATGTCAATCATCTCATTAGACATGGTCTTTAATATTTTCTGCAATCCTTCCAAGTTGAAAGGGTCTTTTGTTTGTTTCTTCTTGGAGTCTTCCTTGAAGGTGACTTTTTTAGACTTTCGTTTCTCTATCGCGGATCTCTTTTCTAGGGCTATTACACATTTCTCTACTGCTATCGCCTCTGTCATGTTTTCAACTAAGGTTGTTTTATTTGCTCTATCCACGAAGATTGCTATGTTTGATGGTAAAGCAGTAATATACCATTCACATCGTACTTCTTTGCTGGGTTGGGAAGCAGTAGGAATTTTGTTGAGAATCTTATTGAACCGTAAATCGAAATCTTTGATACGTTCTTTAGCTTGGGCCTTAAGATTGGATAGGCCATTGATTAATGTTGTTGTTGATCTGTCATCACCAAACTTGATAATGAATTGATTGTGGAAGATATCCCAACTTGTGATAGACCCAGAAGGTAATGAAAAATACCATGACCTGGCTGTTCCTTGCAGTGTATAGGGAAAAAGCCGAACAACAGCATCTTCGTTAGTAACTCCGTTGAGATTGATAGAAAGCATGAAATTGTTTATGTGTTCTTCTGCTATCATGCTTGCTTCTGGATTGAATTTAGGCAGCCATTTCTCAGGATGGACCGGTATTGGGCTCAAGGGTGCAGGCATCAAGACTGCCCCAGGGTTGTTCCATGGAGATTGGGCCATCGTTGAGCTGTTAGTAGAGAAAAGTGCAGGAGATGATCTCTGTAGTTGGGAAGATGAGGATACTATGATCGTGGATGATTGAAGAGGGATTGTGGTAGATGGATGAATGATGGTTTGGAATGGAGGTGTGGGTGGTTGACTTCGCAGTGAGGTAGTTGAAATGGGTGATGTAGACAAAAGAGTCTCACTGTCAGACTCTTGTGGTGATTTCCTCGCTCTTTTCCTGGTGGGAAGAGGCAACTCAGTTGGCTGGATGCCAAGTTTTTCACTTTTCAGTCTGGTTAGGGGATGAGCAGGATTGTACTGCGAAGTCACACTGCTTTGAGATTTATCAGACCTCTGAGGAGAAATGGAAAATCCCCAAATTTTGTGAATCAGAGATTCGACTCCAGGAGGTTTAATGGTAAATTGGTTTGAAATATCAGGGTGTGTAGCAACGATTGATACTCGAGCGACTTTCGACTCTGGATTTAAATATACTGGCGAAGTCGGGGGAGATGATAAGGGCGATTTACTCTCAGAATGGTATTTAGATTTTGATTTAAGTGCCATTCATAGTTCAGGCCCTCCTTCTAGCGCCAAATATGTTGAAGGCCCCAAAAATCGGGTCGACAACAAGGGGGATACCCACTCGGTCCGGACCTTGGTTGGCAGCTCCTTATCCGTTTGGTATAGCGGGTCCGACTGGGGATAATGGGACCAGTTTCCCAATCTAAGGGTGTGTGTGTGTGCAAAGTTGGATGATGCTGATCTAAGAGTTCTAATCTAAGCTACTTTAATCTAACTCTATGCTATTGTAATCTAATGAAAACAACACATCTAATCTATGCTAACCCAGGGTGTATTTCTTCTATTATGCGATCTAAAGAGATTTCAAACAATAACTGGTAATAAAGATCATTCAGCTATCATAAGAATGGAAATCAATTAAGATGAACCACTTTGCATAAAAAGTTAGGCAAAACAATTGTGAACAGCATATCGCATAATAAGTTATTCATATATCAAACACAAATAAATGACTCCACCGTACAAAAGTGCCAAATGGTAACTCACACATTCATGCAATAACATATAAACAACTAAAAACTGTATATCACTTTAAGAATATAAGCAGAAATGGCCAAGAGATAAAAGTACCATTTATGACTGGTCCTACTCATAAGCTTCAAGTAACAATGATTTATCTCTCCTTGTTCTGATATCTACCAAGAGTACAGAAGTGCAACATTAGTAGCAGATATCAAATGCAAAAATTAATAAACCTTGATCCATTCATTCATCAAAACCTCCTCTGAGGGTGCAGAAGTGCATGTTCTGAGGACAAGTTTTTTGACAAATTTCTAGACCCTTCTCTAAATGCATGAGAAGGGTTTAAATACTGCCAACTAAATAACTTAATTACATAAATTTCGGATACGGTTTAAATGACCACCCTTTATCTAAGCAAACTTATTTCTAAAAATTGAATCTAATTTCTAACTATTTCTGCATTTGCTCCTTAGTGCTGTGAGCATGCAACATTTGCTTGGGAAGAGTCGGCTGGTCGTCTTCTGCTTTTGTTTGAGCTACAAAAATAGAAATGGCAAGCGCTGGCACCTATTTTTAGTAAACAAGAAGATATTTTTGAGAATCATCTTCTGGTTGGGCGAATTTACTGCATGTATGCTTGGTAACAACCCAGATTCTTCTTAAACTGCCTCTGCTTTTGCTATCTTGGCTTCCGGACTCGTGGATGACTAAGCAAGTTAGGGACTTTGCTTTCTGAACAATTTTCTTAGCGATGCGCGATTAACGCTAGGTGCTAATCGCGCATCAAAAACTGCCTCCGTTCTTTGATTCGGGCCTTTCTGGTGCGTTTTCCGCCTTTAGCGCTTTTTCCTTTACCGGGCATGAGCTTCAAAATTTTGTAAACATGCTGCTTTTGTGAGTTTTTGACCTTGAGTGTCAAATCGCCTATTGATATCAGCATCTGTTCAGTAACACTCTGAAATCTACGTTTCTGTTGCATGCGGCATCCGTGTATGAGGGCATCTCTTCTCTGTTCTTCGAGCATTGACGCTTTCCCTCTTTCCTTAGAAGTTTCCTGCACATTACTTCATGTTGTTCCCTATTTTTTTTTTTTTATTCCTGCAGTTCACGCAAAGGAAAAGAGTAATGATAATAAATTTTGACATGAAAGCTTTAAGCTCTACGAATGTATAAAATCATGACACCCATAGTGAACTGACTCTTCGAAAAACACAAAACTGTCCTTCATGAATACCTTGGCGTACATTCATTAATTTTCTTTAAGGTGTGCGCCCAATTTTTGGTTTTAGGGACAACTTTTCTTGAATGCTGAGTCGAGGAAAATTTGCGATGGGTAATTTCTGAGACTCGCAGATCGCAGCATCGCAAGATCGCAGATCACTGTTATCGTAGATCGCTTTTATCGTAGATCGCTTTTATCGTAGCATCGCATTTATCGTAGATCGCATTTATCGCAAATCGTAAGTGTTATCACAAAATCACTACTGAGGACTGCAACCAAGCAAGATTTCATGTAACTCTTTCAACCTAACTTTAGATCAAAGATTAGCCTCTTTGATCAGAGAGGGCTCTCTCACAAACTCTTGATAAAAATCCTTCACTACAACAGATGGCTAACTCTTTATTCATTCATGAAAGCAAAAGCTGGTTGGAAACATATCAAACTGGTTCTCATTGGGCTATGGAGTCTCATATACTAAGTAAACAAGAAAAACATAGTCATTTCATGGAAGTCAAGGCTCTTTGCATTACATGTCAAACATACTCCATCAAAACCACAGCTTGCCAAACACACAGGAAGTCAGAGCATAAGATTATGAATTCTGAGTGATTGTGTTACAACAAGGCTGTAAAAGAACATAAAATATAAAACACCATCATTATATTTGAACACAATAATCCATCGAGAATCTTGAGAAGAAATCAACATTGTTTTACTATTACTGTCACAAGTCTTACAATGACCCAAAACAACTCTGTTTTTGTATAAAATGTCCAACCCTTTCTACATCTAACATTGATCCATATATAGGCAAGCAAACTAAACCACCTCGAGCTTCCTCCTCCAGCATGAGGGGAGCCTCGAAGGTGGCTATTGACTATCCCTATCTAGTGCATAACTAACTTATTAATTACATAATGGCTAAACTGAAATTACAAATGGTTTTCATTTAATCAAAATCCACAATCTTTGCTCCTCGTAGCATGATGCTTTTCTGGCTCTTGACACATGTCCTTTTACTGCTTGGGTTGAGGTGTCTTGAAGGAAAGTACACTAAATGAGTTGGCCTTGGATTCCAGTCACATAGATGGCTTCATTAATTAACCAAGGAAGGTGCTCTGTTTTCATGGCTTCTGTCTCCCATCACTCTTCATCACTTTAAAAACATGTCCTCTGCTCTTTAATTCTTCCCAACAATGCATATTACCACACCTTTCAAATGAGCTGAAAGCCTTATGAGCTGAACAGGTGTACAAACCGGATAACTGAAGACTAAAACCAAAACCCTAATAATTCGGTCATAAAGTGCCTTTAACGAGACTTTAGCTGGAAACAAAACATTTCACCTTTTTGCAAGGCACATCTGTCATTTTCTGAACAACTAGGATAGTTTTGAATAGTCACCTTTATGTTCTGAAAACATTTCATTCAAAAGTAGCTGACCTCAGCATCAATTTCATTTTTTATCATAAAACAGTCATCTACAGCAGTTTCGTAGTGCGCTACGAAACTGCTGTGTGACTTAAAAAACACAGTCTTCCTCTAAACTGCTCACAAAATTGAATAGTTGCTGTTTGCTAGGGTTCACGGTTCACCATTTGAAGGATACTGCCATCATAGACAAACCCACTGGTTGCAGCTGTTGCTATTGGTCATTATGAAAAAACTACCTTGTTGGTGGCTTCCTTTAGATATGCTTATTGATGTGTTGCTTTCAGCAGATGAGTTTATAACAAGTCTCGGTTTGTGCCTTGACTTTTTCAAGTGAAGCTTTCTTACAGGATATATTATCTGAAAGTTGGGAGGTTTCATTTTGAGAAACTTCTCCAGTTTCCAAATCTTGAAAAGAGGCAATGATTGCTTCCATGATCATTCTTTCTTCCTCATCTATTGAAATTGAAACTCGAGCAAATCTATCCAAAGGACAGTCAGAAACTCGGTTGCCTGTGAGAAATGCTGCTACAGTATCACTACAATTTCTGTCAAGGATGCTGTCACTGCTTTTATCTCATTTGCCTCCTAGAGTGGGAATGATCAATGGCATCTTCAGTGATGTCATTTTGTGTGAATCCCCCGAACTTGATGATGTTTTTATCACCAGCATATGAGTTATATATGAGATCTAAATGGTGAGGCTGAATAAAAAGGTCCCCTGTGCCATGTCCAAATAATGCAGGAATAAAAGACTTTGTTGCTATCTTAACAACATCAAAATCCATGATATCAGAATGCGCCTTCTTCTGGATCACCTTTCGCATACATTGAGCTGCAATTTTTAACAGTGAACTTTGGGACATCACCATCTCCATCCTCTGCCCAAAACTTTGATAGAATCATTCTTTGGTTGAACATCCCAAATCCAGACAGACTTATCTCGACCACATGTAGCAAGTATCATACCAAACGCGCTCCAAGAAACACTTTTGACCTCATTCTCATGGCCCTCTAAGGAGGCAATGCATTCAAATTCACCACCAACATTTTCCAGATTGCAGTAGTGGCATCAAAACTTGCTGGTGTCGTTTTCTGGGCACGGTTCCAACGAATATGGCCCCTGCCTTGTTTTTTTTATTATTTTTGCAATGAAATGCTGCACATTTTTGCCAATCCCGTTTTCCCCATGCATATCTTCTGTCAACAATATCAATCTCCTCTGATTCTGAAATGAATTTAGCATTTCTCATATTGCCATGCACTGTGTTATGCGAGCCAGGGTGATTGATCAGAAGTCAGCAAAATTAGCCACACGAATGACATCTTGTCTCATAATAATATACAACAGCTTCATTAGTTGTATGAACATGGAGTCCTGGTTCACATCATATTAGAAAGATCCTCTGCGCCCTTGGAATTTCCTTGTTTGGTGAACTAACTCCATAAAAATCTCACATATTCCATGGAACCCGCATTTTTCAGGGTAAACGTGCTCATTCCACAAAGCATCAATTTCGCCCTCTGTCCCCACTTGATAAATTCCGGCAAAACAGTCCCAACAACGCAAATCAGAGGCGAAAAAGAAAGAATTGAGATATCTTATGTTGATGGTTCAAATTTGTCTTCCTCCATTTGCGCATGAACAGAATGATCTATAACACCCAGCAATTCCACAAACATAATCCCAAAATCCAGCGCGCTGTTGTAGAGGCCATGTGTTCAATACCATGCTCTGATGCATGCCATGTGTGCACACCGCTGTCATTCAATCATCAGTGCAGAAACTTCGACTTTCTACCCTCTTGTTTTTCTGTAGGTGGTATTTAAATGTGCATAGAAAGCTAGAGGCAAAGATTGGAATCTTGACCTCAGCATCCCCAATGTTCGTATCTCACCAAATCGGCGAAAGGCAATGTTCGTATCTCACCAAATCGGCGAAAGGCAACATATATACCTCCAAAGATAGTGGAGTAAATGGTATACCAAATCTGTATGTCCACGAAATAAACAAGTACTATTGGAGCCCAGAGGGCAATTACCACGCCAATGTTGTTTTTTTGCGTTTGGAGAAATTCATGCCATTCGAATGCAGTAGTATGCATTGTCACGATAGCCTTTGTAGGCCCAATCAATGGATGAATCTCATCGTAGTAGCTGAATGCCAGTTTGGTTACAAGAAGTAGGATCCAGAACATTGTGTATTTGCAAAGAGAAAACTGACTTTCGTGCATTGCCCAACCAACATAAAGTCAAGGCCGTGCCCACCACATCAGGATACTTGCAATGCGCCATTTACATTAGGAACCAGATTAGAACACGATTGCAGAAATGTATAATGAAGGGCTTTCCCACTTGTCACCAAACCGGTTCTTGAAAATTTTACCAAGACCAATTGGGTTATCCATGCGTGAGCATAACAGACTGGGAGGATGATTACTCATGCAGTAGCAACGACAACTTTCAAAACATATCTTAGAATTTCTGATGACTTCATGGCTTTCCTTGCTTTCCAGCTAAGAATTATATTTAGAATAGCTTGAACAAGCTTTAATATTGTGGCTGTGATAACAATACTCAAGATCTTTTCTAAAAACAACTTCATTAAAGATTCCAGTTGGCTGGCTCGATCCATTCTAGAAAAGAATTATCATTCCCTGTAAAGACAAAATATGGAAGATCCTCATTTGATCAAAGCTTCTAAGAATGTGCCAGAAGGAACGGATTTCAACAAAGTTCATCTTGCCCAACCACCTGTTTCTATCAGTTAAAGGCTTTCCTTTAGAGTTACAGCCATCTCCTGGTAGCATATAAAAACAAAATCTGTATCTGCACGCATTGGCCATCCTAGCCGAAAACAATCCACTGACCAGAAATATTCATTCAGATCATCACAATTCCTCCATTGAGAATGTTTTGCAGTGCCATCTTTGCTTCTCTTGGCTTCCATTGCAATGAGTTCATAGATGATGGTCACAACTTTTCTGAGAGAGGACTCCTCATCACCTCCATATGTTGGCTTTACATTTTCCCCTGTTGTAGGAGTCACCTTGCCAGCTAACATCCCATACAGCTCAAATGCCATATGATGGTAGATATAACAGAGGCACTCTATGATATAAAGAAAGCAGAACTCTGTATAATAGGCACGCTATGATATTGACCTCCACTAGATACCAGAACTTTGACCAATATAGTGGGATTATAGAGAAAGCCTTGAAGATGAAAAACACAGCAGTATTATTTGTATATTGATGATAATAACCTGCACTGTGACATGTTGCGCCGGACATTCCCACAGAACCCATAGGAGACAAAAGTGATATGGGTGAGTTATGGTTTCGGACAAATTCCCCGTTTTGTAGCGCGCTACGAAACCACTTAAACAGGTAGCGCTGCTAAACTGCTAACGAATTTATACGCTGCGAAACTGCTAAACAGAATTCAGGCGCTGCGAAAACACCCGGTCTTTAAACTAGGCTAAAAATTTTTGGCAACAGCATTTTCAGTGATAACAGTGGCTCCACTTGGGATAGTGTGCCCTTGTGGTGCACTAAGAACCTGCAGCTCCAGTGCCTTATAGAATTTATTTGACAAACAGAGACTTGCTTGACCAGCATGACTGTAGGAGAAAGAAAGCTACATCTACTGAAAAAGAAAAATGCTCAGTTAACCTTGAGCTTATTTGCATTTACCTACCTACCTACCCTAACAATTCAAACTTCCCTCAGCTCAATCAATATGAAACTTCCAATGCAGCCAATCATTTGTCTCATCTGATATTTGATTTCTTTGACTGTCCTGGAGTTCAGAGCCAATGTGATAGTGTGATGGCCGCTGCCACTGAAATTGTCTCTGACTGTATCGAATTTCAGAGCCAATGTGATAGTGTAATGACCGCTGCCACTGAAATTGTCTCTGATCTTCATAGGAAAACTGAAACACTGGAGAGTAAAACTCTTCCATGTAATCAGCTATAGGATCCCAGAACACATGATCAGCTTGTCCTTCCTTGAAACTTTCCAGCTGTGCAAACTGATCTTCAACCACAGTGTTCAGTTCCTCAATCGTGAAAGAGAGAGGAACCAGCATAGTCTCCTTGCGTTCAGCCATAAAATATTTCTGAGAATAATAATCATGATCAGGAAAACTGTATGCCTGAATTTGTCCTTCTAAACCTTCAATTTCTTTCTCAATATCTTTGGCAAATTCATCAAAAAATTTCATCTTATCCTCTGACTTGCAGTCAAAGGATTTCAGATATGAGGATAAGGACAAAGAAAAAGATTCATTTGTTTCTTCTTTACTATGATCATTATTCCATTGTTTAAAACCTTCAACTGAGGGAGAGTCTGCCACCACCTCTGTCCTATCTGTCCATTCCTCCAAAAACATAAGCCAAAGGTCTTGAAATGACTTAATGGATTCGGCAGGCAAGCATTCAACCCACTGTTTGCATTTCCCTTGAAGTGAATCATAGAATAACATAATGCAAACATCCTCATGTTTAACTCTAAGAAGCTGTGTAAATTCACAAAAATCTGATATATGATTCAAGGTTAAACTTAAATCCTCTCCGTTGAATTTTGGACCATTCCTTAGAAAGTATGCATCCTTGGGAAAATGATTTGGGAAACCATGAATTCCTGAGAAATCTATGCATGCATACCTTGAACAAAGAAGAGCAGCTTCTGGGTCTTTCATAACTCCAGTGGAATCACCATGAATATATAAACCTTGAATTCTTCAACAATGGAGTCGCCAAGGTAGTTTTGCAGCCTTGAAAATCATTTGAACTCCTGCTACCTTCAGAAATTCAATCTTAAGCTCCCGGCAGATACACCAAAATGTTATCACAAAATCACTACTGAGGGCTGCAACCAAGCAAGATTTCATGTAACTCTTTCAACCTAACTTTAGATCAAAGATTAGCCTCTTTGATCAGAGAGGGCTCTCTCACAAACTCTTGATAAAAATCCTTCACTACAACAGATGGCTAACTCTTTATTCATTCATGAAAGCAAAAGCTGGTTGGAAACATATCAAACTGGTTCTCATTGGGCTATGGAGTTTCATATACTAAGTAAACAAGAAAAACATAGTCATTTCATGGAAGTCAAGGCTCTTTGCATTACATGTCAAACATACTCCATCAAAACCACAGCTTGCCAAACACACAGGAAGTCAGAGCATAAGATTATGAATTCTGAGTGATTGTGTTACAACAAGGCTGTAAAAGAACATAAAATATAAAACACCATCATTATATTTGAACACAATAATCCATCGAGAATCTTGAGAAGAAATCAACACTGTTTTACTATTACTGTCACAAGTCTTACAATGGCCCAAAACAACTCTGTTTTTGTATAAAATGTCCAACCCTTTCTACATCTAACATTGATCCATATATAGGCAAGCAAACTAAACCACCTCGAGCTTCCTCCTCCAGCATGAGGGGAGCCTCGAAGGTGGCTATTGACTATCCCTATCTAGTGCATAACTAACTTATTAATTACATAATGGCTAAACTGAAATTACAAATGGTTTTCATTTAATCAAAATCCACAATCTTTGCTCCTCGTAGCATGATGCTTTTCTGGCTCTTGACACATGTCCTTTTGCTGCTTGGGTTGAGGTGTCTTGAAGGAAAGTACACTAAATGAGTTGGCCTTGGATTCCAGTCACGTAGATGGCTTCATTAATTAACCAAGGAAGGTGCTCTGTTTTCACGGCTTCTGTCTCCCATCACTCTTCATCACTTTAAAAACATGTCCTCTGCTCTTTAATTCTTCCCAAAAACGCATATTACCACACCTTTCAAATGAGCTGAAAGCCTTATGAGCTGAATAGGTGTACAAAACGGATAACTGAAGACTAAAACCAAAACCCTAATAATTCGGTCATAAAGTGCCTTTAACGACACTTTAGCTGGAAACAAAACATTTCACCTTTTTGCAAGGCACATCTGTCATTTTCTGAACAACTAGGATAGTTTTGAATAGTCACCTTTATGTTCTGAAAACATTTCATTCAAAAGTAGCTGACCTCAGCATCAATTTCATTTTTTATCATAAAACAGTCATCTACAGCAGTTTCGTAGCGCGCTACGAAACTGCTGTGTGACTTAAAAAACACAGTCTTCCTCTAAACTGCTCACAAAATTGAATAGTTGCTGTTTGCTAGGGTTCACGGTTCACCATTTGAAGGATACTGCCATCATAGACAAACCCACTGGTTGCAGCTGTTGCTATTGGTCATTATGAAAAAACTACCTTGTTGGTGGCTTCCTTTAGATATGCTTATTGATGTGTTGCTTTCAGCAGATGAGTTTATAACAAGTCTCGGTTTGTGCCTTGACTTTGTCAAGTGAAGCTTTCTTACAGGATATAGTATCTGAAAGTTGGGAGGTTTCATTTTGAGAAACTTCTCCAGTTTCCAAATCTTGAAAAGAGGCAATGATTGCTTCCATGATCATTCTTTCTTCCTCATCTATTGAAATTGAAACTCGAGCAAATCTATCCAAAGGACAGTCAGAAACTCGGTTGCCTGTGAGAAATGCTGCTACAGTATCACTACAATTTCTGTCAAGGATGCTGTCACTGCTTTTATCTCATTTGCCTCCTAGAGTGGGAATGATCAATGGCATCTTCAGTGATGTCATTTTGTGTGAATCCCCCGAACTTGATGATGTTTTTATCACCAGCATATGAGTTATATATGAGATCTAAATGGTGAGGCTGAATAAAAAGGTCCCCTGTGCCATGTCCAAATAATGCAGGAATAAAAGACTTTGTTGCTATCTTAACAACATCAAAATCCATGATATCAGAATGCGCCTTCTTCTGGATCACCTTTCGCATACATTGAGCTGCAATTTTTAACAGTGAACTTTGGGACATCACCATCTCCATCCTCTGCCCAAAACTTTGATAGAATCATTCTTTGGTTGAACATCCCAAATCCAGACAGACTTATCTCGACCACATGTAGCAAGTATCATACCAAACGCGCTCCAAGAAACACTTTTGACCTCATTCTCATGGCCCTCTAAGGAGGCAATGCATTCAAATTCACCACCAACATTTTCCATATTGCAGTAGTGGCATCAAAACTTGCTGGTGTCGTTTTCTGGGCACGGTTCCAACGAATATGGCCCCTGCCTTGTTTTTTTTATTATTTTTGCAATGAAATGCTGCACATTTTTGCCAATCCCGTTTTCCCCATGCATATCTTCTGTCAACAATATCAATCTCCTCTGATTCTGAAATGAATTTAGCATTTCTCATATTGCCATGCACTGTGTTATGCGAGCCAGGGTGATTGATCAGAAGTCGGCAAAATTAGCCACACGAATGACATCTTGTCTCATAATAATATACAGCAGCTCCATTAGTTGTATGAACATGGAGTCCTGGTTCACATCATATTCGAAAGATCCTCTGCGCCCTTGGAATTTCCTTGTTTGGCGAACTAACTCCATAAAAATCTCACATATTCCATGGAACCCGCATTTTTCAGGGTAAACGTGCTCATTCCACCAAGCATCAATTTCGCCCTTTGTCCCCACTTGATAAATTCCGGCAAAACAGTCCCAACAACGCAAATCAGAGGCGAAAAAGAAAGAATTGAGATATCTTATGTTGATGGTTCAAATTTGTCTTCCTCCATTTGCGCATGAACAGAATGATCTATAACACCCAGCAATTCCACAAACATAATCCCAAAATCCAGTGCGCTGTTGTAGAGGCCATGTGTTCAATACCATGCTCTGATGCATGCCATGTGTGCACACCGCTGTCATTCAATCATCAGTGCATAAACTTCGACTTTCTACCCTCTTGTTTTTCTGTAGGTGGTATTTAAATGTGCATAGAAAGCTAGAGGCAAAGATTGGAATCTTGACCTCAGCATCCCCAATGTTCGTATCTCACCAAATCGGCGAAAGGCAATGTTCGTATCTCACCAAATCGGCGAAAGGCAACATATATACCTCCAAAGATAGTGGAGTAAATGGTATACCAAATCTGTATGTCCACAAAATAAACAAGTACTATTGGAGCCCAGAGGGCAATTACCACGCCAATGTTGTTTTTTTGCGTTTGGAGAAATTCATGCCATTCGAATGCAGTAATATGCATTGTCACGATAGCCTTTGTAGGCCCAATCAATGGATGAATCTCATCGTAGTAGCTGAATGCCAGTTTGGTTACAAGAAGTAGGATCCAGAACATTGTGTATTTGCAAAGAGAAAACTGACTTTCGTGCATTGCCCAACCAACATAAAGTCAAGGCCGTGCCCACCACATCAGGATACTTGCAATGCGCCATTTACATTAGGAACCAGATTAGAACACGATTGCAGAAATGTATAATGAAGGGCTTTCCCACTTGTCACCAAACCGGTTCTTGAAAATTTTGCCAAGACCAATTGGGTTATCCATGCGTGAGCATAACAGACTGGGAGGATGATTACTCATGCAGCAGCAACGACAACTTTCAAAACATATCTTAGAATTTCTGATGACTTCATGGCTTTCCTTGCTTTCCAGCTAAGAATTATATTTAGAATAGCTTGAACAAGCTTTAATATTGTGGCTGTGATAACAATACTCAAGATCTTTTCTAAAAACAACTTCATTAAAGATTCCAGTTGGCTGGCTCGATCCATTCCAGAAAAGAATTATCATTCCCTGTAAAGACAAAATATGGAAGATCCTCATTTGATCAAAGCTTCTAAGAATGTGCCAGAAGGAACGGATTTCAACAAAGTTCATCTTGCCCAACCACCTGTTTCTATCAGTTAAAGGCTTTCCTTTAGAGTTACAGCCATCTCCTGGTAGCATATAAAAACAAAATCTGTATCTGCACGCATTGGCCATCCTAGCCGAAAACAATCCACTGACCAGAAATATTCATTCAGATCATCACAATTCCTCCATTGAGAATGTTTTGCAGTGCCATCTTTACTTCTCTTGGCTTCCATTGCAATGAGTTCATAGATGATGGTCACAACTTTTCTGAGAGAGGACTCCTCATCACCTCCATATGCTGGCTTTACATTTTCCCCTGTTGTAGGAGTCACCTTGCCAGCTAACATCCCATACAGCTCAAATGCCATATGATGGTAGATATAACAGAGGCACTCTATGATATAAAGAAAGCAGAACTCTGTATAATAGGCACGCTATGATATTGACCTCCACTAGATACCAGAACTTTGACCAATATAGTGGGATTATAGAGAAAGCCTTGAAGATGAAAAACACAGCAGTATTATTTGTATATTGATGATAATAACCTGCACTGTGACATGTTGCGCCGGACATTCCCACAGAACCCATAGGAGACAAAAGTGATATGGGTGAGTTATGGTTTCGGACAAATTCCCCGTTTTGTAGCGCGCTACGAAACCACTTAAACAGGTAGCGCTGCTAAACTGCTAACGAATTTATACGCTGCGAAACTGCTAAACAGAATTCAGGCGCTGCGAAAACACCCGGTCTTTAAACTAGGCTAAAAATTTTTGGCAACAGCATTTTCAGTGATAACAGTAAGATCGCATATCGTTGTTATCGCAGATCACTTTTATCCCAGATCGCTTTTATCGCAGCATCGCGGCATCACAGATCGCAGCAATTTGTCAAGTTATTCGTGTGCTGTTTATGCGACGTTGCGATATGCGATGTCGCATATCAGCCATTGGAGATTTCTTAGGATTCTCATTTATGGGTGTTTCTTAATGTATGCGATGTGATGAATTTAGCGCCGCTTCTTCACAGTTGTTTTAATGTGCTCATAAAGAAATGCTTCACTCTTCTCCATGTGATGTATTTTTGAGGAGTATAATACAAAAAAAAATTATAAAATCTTTTTGGATTTTTTTTTTTTTTACTAAGGGTCCCCACTTCCTTAGCGTTATTGCTAATACTAAAGAAGTAGGGGGGTTGTTGGTGGTTACAACAGGTTGATAAGACTTCCCACAAGTTGTCTATACTTATTTGCATCCTCAAATGCATTTCCTTCTTTAGATGTGAGATTCATATTTTGTTCCATTGGAATGGCCAAAGGATTGCATTCAATGATGCCAAACTTGTACAATAATTTTCCAATGTACTTCTTTTGACATAGAAATTTATAAGTTGGATGTCGGGTCACTTCAATGCAGAAGTAGTAGTGAAGGTGTCGCAAATATGTCATCTCAAATCATTTCTTCACATCTTTCTTTATGGATGCATTATATTTTTCGTTTTTCCATGTTGTCAAAAAATCATATACATATACTGAAAGATAGATAATAGGTTTTCTAGATTTCTTGATAAATAAATTTCCATCATCAAGATTAAAGTATTCATAATTTTGTCATAGTAGGCTCTCGATGGTTGTTTTAAGCCATATAAGTATTTTATGATTTTGCATCCTTTCTATTCTTGTCTGAGTCACAAGAAATCCATCTCGTTGAGACATGAAAATATTTTAATTCAAGTCTCCATTCAAGAAAGTATCCTTCACATCCATTTGATGCACTTTCCATCCATTCTGAGGTTCCAACGAAATGAGGGTTGAAATGGTGGCCCATATTATTATGGTGGAAAAGGTTTCTTCAAAATCGACACCTTCGTTCCGAGAAAATCCCTTTTCCACAAGCCTTGCTATACGTTTGTTGATTGAGCCATGAGATTGATAGTTATTCTTGTATACCCACTTATAGCCAATTGATTTGGCTCTAACTAGAGGGTCCACTAGTTTCCATGTTCCATTCTTTATGGGAACATCATACTTATTATGTGTTACTTCCTTCCATTCATTATGAGAAGAAACCTATTTTAAGCAATTTGATTCAAAATTAGTAGACAAATTCAATTCATAATCATATAAACATCCATATCATCAACTCAATTAGAATAATATACATCGCCTCCATTTTTTATAGTGGAACTTCTATTTCTTATCTTTCTCACCTCATCAATGTGAACACTTCCAAGTGTTTTGGTGAGCAAGTTTAGGATACCTTTCTAAGATTGTCTAGGTTGATATATTTATTGAGATGGGGATATATAAAGATTTATCCATCTAATACTCTCAATCATGTCACTTAAAGGGTCTTCCTGATTTGAAGGAGTGGTCAAAACATCATGAGGGGGAGACAATGATTCAGAAGGAGGTTCCATAGATTGCTATATGGAAAGAATCCCCCCTTCAAGACGTTGAATCTAATTATCAGATTTTGTGTAGTTTTTTCCATGACTAAATCTATCCAAATGATCAATTTGTCGATCAACAATATTGTTAGTCTTAGAATATTCAAGAAAAGTCACATCTCTAGGCAATATAAACTTCTTATATTCAAGAAAATTCACATCTCTAGACAATATAAACCTCTTATTTACCTGATCTTAGAGATGATATGATTTGTTGGTATTTAAATACCCTAATAAGATGCACTTTTGACTCCTTTCATGGAGCTTTCTTCTTTATTATCTAGGAATGAAGAGACAACATGTGGAACAAAAATCCTAACATGACTTATCAAAGGAATGTGACCATACAACATTTTATAAGGAGTCTTGTTTTTTAGATCATGACATGGACATTTGTTTTTGATATATACCACACATAGAACTACATCATCCTAAACATCAGCTTTACATCTTTTGAAGAAGATTGTTGAGAGAATCATATTTAAAATGGTCATGTTCATTTTATATATGGACTACAACATTTTGTTGAGGATTATAAGGAAACATAGATTGATGTTGAATCCAATGTTGGAGAATATACTTTTCAAATGAATTTGAAGTATATTGTTTTCCATTATTAGTATGAAGAGAGTGAATATGTGATTGTGTATCATTTTCAATCCATGCATGAATTTTTTTGAAAGTTTCAAAAGATTCTGACTTACTTTCAACAAGTTACGCAACACATCCCAATGTAATAATAAATAAAAGTTGTCATATATTTATTTCCATTTTTAGAAAAAATACTCATAGAGCCACAAAAATCAAAATGAATTAGTGAAATCTTTCAACATGCTCTAGAAGTAGAATCATGAAATGGCTATTTTTTGTGTTTTCTTGTGATACAAGAATCACAATGGTTTAGTTTCCTTGGAACAATTTGAAAACCATAAACACCATTTATATTCAAAAAAAGAATATTCTCATAATTAAGATGTCCAAATTTTCATGCCATCGAATATTAGATGGAAATGTAACTTCATTGTGCTAAGAATTATAAGCATATTACAATGCATGAGGGGATGTTGCTTATAGATTTCATAGTCTTTCCTCCTCTATTCTAGTCATGACAACTATGTTTTCTAATGTTTTTCTTATCTTAACTTTTCCATCAGACATATTAATGGAGTACCCTCGCTGGCGAATGTGAGAAGGGGACAAAATATTTCTCTATATTTCTAGAAGGTAGAATACATCACACAAAATAAAGTCAGGAAGTCAAGTTAGTTTAAGCCTAATGGTACAACATCGAGATTGCTAGAAGCTTGACTTGTATGGAAAGTAAACAACTTCATATACACTATCACTTAGCTCTTCAAATATTTCATGATGAAAGGTCATATGGTAGGTCGTACATGTATCAATAATCCATGTATCTTTCTACAAAGAAAATTAAGTATGCAAGAAATCTTTAGTTACTCCAATATTGTAATGAACAACAATGTAATGAGCAGCTTTAGGTGTTTTACCTTCCATTGGATTTTTTATTTTACCTTTGTCTCTTTGTGTTCTTGATTTATTATTTCCCATGGAATTCTACATATGGTAGTATCATGTCCATTTCTATTACAAAAAAAACACTAGAGATCAAAGCTTTCTTCTTGACGATGTTTACCCTCTTGTCTATGTGATTCTTCCTTCCACGTCTTCTTCTACCACCTATTCCTTTATAATAAACTTGTGATTGATTCTTATATTTTTGTGAAATGCACAATGCTTCTTTAAGGGAATGTGAAGTTATTTTCCTCTTCCCAAAATATTTCTCAATTCCTATAAATTTCTCGACAAGAATGTCAAAAGTAATGTCCTTGAGTTGAGCACTAGCTTATAACGACTCAAGATAGTGAGAGTATGTGGAAATGAGGGCGTTGACAAAGGTTGTGAGAGGAATTTCCATATTAACTCTAGTTGCTTCTACATCATCCATGATGGCTATAATCTATGAGGCTAGGGAAAAGGGGTCATCATCGTTCAACTCTAGGTTAAAGAGCTTAATCATCAATTGAACCACTTATAGTATTGAATGTGAGTCATATAAATCATTGAACTTGTTCAGTTCATCATAATAATTTGTAGTTGGAATAATATGATGACTCACCTCTTCATTTATAGAAGTAGTAATCAGGTCATATTCCTTGTTTTCCGAAATGGCTATCTCCTTATTTGATGTTGGCTTGATAGATAAATTATCACCTTATTCTTAAACAATGTTCTTCCATAAGTCATTAAAGATGAGAGTGTGTCTAATATCTCTAGACTATTCTTTATATTTCTCCTTTCTAGTGAGTACTACAATAATGGAAATGAGACAATGCATCTTTATTTACCTGACACCAATTCTTTGAGTTGAGGTTGTTGATTTTTTGAGCTTGGGAGGTAGTCCAAGCCTTGTGGATCGAGGGTTTGGAGGAAGGAGCTCCACAAGTGGCCTTGTCAGCTTGAAACCCAACCTGGGGATTTTATACTGATGGCGATTTCGGCCAAAACCATGGACACATTTCGACATGTGATGGACGAGGATGATAGCTCTCATCAAGATGAATCAGATGCAATGAAAATCATCTGATTCTCAGTTGTTGTTGGGTCCCTATAATACTAGTGATTACCCCATTACTATTATAGTTATACCCCTTATTAATATTGTTGTGCCTCTATTGCCCCCATATTGTTATTTTTGTGGCTTTATATTATTATTGTTAGGTCGGCTGGATTATATTGTGACCCTTAGACTCCTATATATAGAAAGGAGGTTTTGTCATTTGAATCATCCAAGAATTGTTCATTTATGTAATGTAAAGGAGGTTTCCCCCTCGAAGAGGCTAAATTCTAAGGCGTTGATCTATTTTTTCTATCTTTTCTTGAGCTGGTTTCATAACATTTGGTATTAGAGCTTTGGATTCTAGGGTTTCACTGCTCCAAACAGGTCTTCGTGGCATTTTCTCTATAACTTTTTTCTAAGACGTTTCAGAAGTTTCAAAAAAAACCCATTTGAGAAGAAATCGTGCTGAACCTCGGGTCCGAATTTCAGAGCTTTTCATGCTATGTTTGCAGAGATATGATCTGAGGAAGTTGGTCTTTTTGCAGAGTCCTAAATTACATTCCAAACAGGTGACCTGGGGAAAATTGTCATAACCTTCTCTCTGGGGATCGGATTGAAATTTCATATGAAGGTACAGAAAGAGGATAGACTTTAGTTTCGTTTATGCATTTTTCAGATCCAAAGGTCGAAACAGTGACTCGTGGCACGTCGTACAAGTTCACTCTACTGAACTAGTCTATAATCAAGTCACTGTGGGAGATTTCGCATAACTCTTCCTTGGAGAATCCAATTTGGGTCAGACTTGTGGCATTGGAAAGAGGACATAAAGGGCTACTGTAGGTCATAAGTTCAGAACTATATGATTGGAAAGTACAAAGATACATCAGAGGCAATATCGAGCTCCTAAAAAGTGAAAAGAATGTGTGTAGTTTCTTAAAATTTTGCATAAGATTGGTTTGAAAAATTAGTTTGAAGGAATTCAAAGGGCATAGTAAAGCATTATTATTGGTAATTGATGCCCCGAGGAAAGAAAATGCAAACACCTAGTAGGCAACCTGAAAGCTCTAGCATGACCCATGAAGAGGAAGAAATGCAACATGATATATCAAAATTACGAGACCAAGTGCAACAATTGTCACTTGCACAAAGAGGAACAGAATCTAAGATGGATGGTTTAAAGAAAGATGTAGAAGCTAAGATGGAGGGTTTAAAGAAAGGCATAGAAGCTAAGATGGACGATTTGAAGATAGATCTGAAGACAGACATGGATGAATTGAAGATAAATATGAATAAGTTGCTACAAGAAATGGTCACTAAGGGTGAAAGGGTACTAAAGGAAACTCATGATGAGAAAAAAAGAAATGTTAATCATGATTCCATAGACTCTAATGTTGGATCGAAGACTCACCATATTCCAAAAATCGATATGAGGAAGTTTGATGGCAAGGATCCCGCCACATGGATATTACAGATGGAGCAATTCTTCGATCTCAATAATGTGCAAAACACACAAAAGGTACGTATGGAAACTTTATATTTGGAACCAAATCAGTTTGTATGGTATCAATGGCTTTGCTCTCGTAAACAATTTATCACTTGGGCAATTTTTACGGAAGAATTGATAGCACATTATGAGGATACAAAAAGCAACACTTTTTTAGCCAATTGATAAGTCTCAAACAAAAGGGTTCAATAATGGAGCACATTGAGGAGTTCCAAAAATTGAACATAAGGGTAAAACATATTCCGAAGGAGCATAGGATTGATGTGTTCATAGGGTCTTTAAAGGATAATATCCAACATGATGTTCGCCTTTGGGAACCTGATTCATTAGAGAAGGCATTCAGGTTAGCAAAAAAAATGGAAAGCAAAATTATGGCAACCAGGAAGCATACCACTCACAACTATAAAGACGGAAGTGTTGTTGCCCCTAGTCTTCCACAACCTATAAGGTTGACACCACAAAAATTGGAAGAAAAAAGAGCAAAAGGGCTTTGTTACAGTTGTGATAGAAAATACACTAAAGGTCATAAGTGTGCTGAGAAGAAATTATTCTACATAGATTGTGAAGAGGAAGAAGAAAAGGAGCAAGAAAGGTCAAAAGAAGAGGATATACTCCAGGAACAAAGCCTAGATGAAGAACAAATAAATCCGACCATATCTTGTAATGCATTGGCGGGAATTACCACTCCTCAAACCATCAAGATAGAAGGACAAATCAAGAAGAAAAAGGTAATAGTGTTGATTGATTCAGGAAGCACACACAATTTTATTCATTGTAAGGTAGCAAAAGAATTGAATTGCTTCCTATATCCAGCACCAAAGTGTCAAGTGATGATTGCAAATGGAGGAACAATAAATTGCTCTGGAAAGTGCCATAATATCAAGCTATCCATGGGAGAATATGTATTGACTAGCCCAATGCTTTCCATTCCAATGGGAGGTGCTGATGTTGTACTAGGAGTCCAATGGCTACAATCCTTGGGTACAATAGCTTTTAATTTTCAAGAACTTTTCATCAAATTTTCTATGGAAGGAAAGGAAGTTGAATTAAGGGGTATTGCAGGGAAACCAGGAAAGATAATCAGCTCTAATGGTATGACAAAGCTTCTAAAAAAGGAGCAAAGAGGTGTAATTGCACAATTATGTTCGCTAGATGTTTCCACATCGGAATCATCTATTTCTCCAGATCTCCAAAAAGTCCTGGACAATCATTCCAAGGTATTTGAGACTCCCAAAGGTCTCCCACCTATGCGTGATCATGATCATGCTATTCATCTGATTCCAGGAAGTGTTCCTCCAAACATCAGGCCGTACAGATATCCCTATGTCCAAAACGTATGGTTGTAGAAATGCTAGAGGCTGGTATAAATCAACCGAGTCAAAGTTCTTTCTCTACTCCAGTAGTATTGGTGCACAAGAAGGATGGATCATGGCGCATGTGTCCGGATTATAGGGAGCTCAACAAGCTCACTATTAAAGATAAGTTCCCCATTCCTGTCATTGATGAATTACTGGATGAATTGCATGGATCAATTTACTTCACCAAGTTGGATCTTCGTTCAGGATATCATCAAATCAGAATGAAGACTGAAGACATTCCAAAAACAACATTTAGAACTCATGAGGGTCATTATGAATTTTTGGTCATGCCTTTTGGCCTTACCAATGCACCTTCAACATTTCAAGGTTTGATGAATTCAATTTTCAAACCATTCCTTAGAAAATTTGTGTTAGTATTTTTTGATGATATACTAATCTACAACAAGTCTTGGAAGGATCATGTTGAACATGTTGACAAGGTGCTACAACTATTGGAGGAGAAACAATTATATGCAAAAAATCCAAATGTTTCTTTGGAGTCCAGGAGGTGGAATATCTGGGTCATATTGTATCTCATGAAGGAGTTAAGGTAGACCCTAGCAAAATTAAAGCCATTAAGGAATGGAAAATCCCCACATCCATAAAGCATCTGCGAGGATTTCTCAGGTTGACATGGTATTATCGCAAGTTTGTTAAGAATTATGGGAGAATAGCAGCACCTCTAACAACATTATTGAAGAAAGATGCATTTTCATGGACTCCAGAAGCAACAAAGGCCTTTGAACATCTTAAAGAGGCAATGTGCCAAGCACCGGTCTTAGCTACACCGGACTTCAAAAAAACCTTTATTGTGGAATGTGATGCTTCAGGAAATGGAATTGGTGATGTTCTAATGCAAGATGAAAGACCCATTGCTTTTGAAAGTCGTCCAATCAAGGGAAAGTTTTTAAGCAAAGCTATTTATGAGAAGGAAATGTTGGCAATACTCCATGCACTTAAGAAATGGCGACCCTACCTAATGGGAAGACACTTCAAGGTAAAAACGGATCATGATAGCCTTAAATACTTTTTAGAACAAAGATTATCCTCTGAAGAGCAACAAAAGTGGGTCACAAAGATGTTGGGTTATGACTTTGAAATCATCTACAAAAAAGGGAAGCAAAATGTGGTGGCAGATGCACTCTCAAGAAAGGATGAGGATGTGGAAGCATTGTTGTGCGCCATTTCTATTATCCAACCAGATTGGATAAACGAAGCAAGGGAGGAATGGAAGAATGACGAAGAAGTGTGGGCACTTATTCGAAAGTTACAACAAGATTCCAGTACGTCTGATACATTTAGCTGGAAAAATGATTCGTTATGGTACAAAGATCGCTTATACCTCTGTAAGAATTCCCAGCTAAAACAAAAGATTCTTATGGAATTGCACACTTCTCCCTTAGGAGGGCACTCAGGATTTTTAAAAACTTACCACAGGGTTAAGAAGGAATTTTTTTGGGATGGCCTTAAATCAGATATTCAAAAGTTTGTGGCGGAATGTTTGGTTTGCCAACAAAATAAAGTTGAAACAATTAAGACACCGGGTCTATTACAACCTTTATCCATTCCAAGCCAACGTTGGGAGGAGGTTTCAATGGATTTTATCACAGGTTTACCCAAGTCTGAGGGAAAGAGTGTCATCATGGTGGTAGTTGACAGACTTACCAAGTATGCACACTTTTGTGCATTATCACATCCATTTAAAGCCAGTACAGTTTCTACTGCATTTATGGAAACAATTCAAAAGCTACATGGAAACCCAAAGATTATTGTAAGTGACAGAGATCCCATTTTCACTGGAAATTTTTGGACAGAATTATTTTCTTGTCTTGGTACTCAGTTAGCTCATAGCTCATCTTATCATCCTCAATCTGATGAACAAACTGAGATAGTAAAAAAATGTTTGGAAGGATATCTTCGTTGCTTTGTATCTGATAAATAGACACAATGGGTCAAATGGTTGCCTCTGGCTGAATGGTGGTATAACACTTCCTTCCATACAACAACAAAAATGACCCCATTTATGGAACTTTATGGGTATCAACCACCATCCATCACATCATATTTAAGAGAAAATTCTAAGATTCAGGCAGTGGAACATCACATCGAACATCAACAACAAGTCCTCCAACTCTTAAAGGATAACCTCGTGTTGGCACAGAATAGAATGAAACAACAGGTAGATCAACATCGCAGTGAAAGAAGTTTTGATGTAGGTGATTGGGTATTCCTATGGCTACAACCATATAAGCAAATGTCCCTCAAGCAAGCTAAGAAGGATAATAAATTATCACCAAAGTATTATGGTCCGTACAAGGTGTTGCAAAAGATTGGTACTATGGCATACAAATTGGAGCTTCCTGCAACTTCTCGATTGCACCCAGTTTTCCATGTTTCATGTTTAAAGAAGGTTATAGGCGACAAGCTCCCAGTTCAAACAATATTGCCAGAACTTGACGAGGAAGGAAAAATTATATTGGAACTGGAAGCAGTCACAAAAACAAGAACTCGACAGCTACGAAATCGATCAATTTCAGAGTATCTTATCAAGTGGAAGAACTTATCCGTTGAAGATTCCACATGGGAGGATGAGAATTTTATGCAGAAGTATCAAGAACTACTCAAGCATTGAGGACAACACTTTTCTGAAGGAGAGGGGCATGTTGGGTCCCTATAATACTAGTGATTACCCCATTACTATTATAGTTATACCCCTTATTAATATTGTTGTGCCCCTATTGCCCCCATATTGTTATTACTGTGCCCCATAGAATCCCTCTATTGTTATTTTTGTGGCTTTATATTATTATTTTTAGGTTGGTTGGATTATATTGTGACTCCTTAGACTCCTATATATAGAAAGGAGGTTTTGTCAATTGAATCATCCAAGAATTGTTCATTTATGTAATGTAAAGGAGGTTGCCCCCTCGAAGAGGCTGAATTCTAAGGCATTGATCTATCTTTTCTATCTTTTCTTGAGCTGGTTTCATAACATTTGTAAAAATGGAGATGTTATTTTTTGAAGTTATGGAGTGGGTTTCAGGGAAAATTTTAAGAACCCCCCCTAAATTTATAAATATAATAAATGGGCGAGTCTCCATGGTATATAGGAAAAATGGAAGGCGATTTTATCAATAATATAATATGTATATATAATTTTTTGGCGAATCTCTCGAATATTTTACTCAATTATAAAATCTTGTAAGATCTTGGCGAGTCTTTCACTAAATAATAAAACTTTGTAAAGTCCTAGTGAATCTTAGCATAGGCTACATGCTGGTTTAATTCTCCCATTTAAATAGGCTACATTCCAGGTGAATACCATGGGTCAATACCATGTGCCATTTTTATTTTTATTAATTCTAATATTAGGGTTAATAATGGTTTTTTGCATGGTATTAATAACAATCTAGTCCATGGTATTTGTCCCATAGTATTTTGGCCATAGGTTTCACCTAAATATAACCCATTTTTTGAGTGTTCGTAAATATAAGGTGACTTATGGAGTAAATATAAAAAAATGTTTTATTTTTTTACCATACCTCTCATTTATTTATATTTTTATTGATTTACCATACCTCTTTTACAAATATGGTATTTGGCCCATAGGATTCACTTAAATAAAACCTCTTTCTTGAGCCTTCATAAATAGAACGAGGGTTATGGACTAAATATAAAAAGATGTTTTATTTATTTACGATACGTCTAGTTTATTTATATTTTTATTTATTTACCATACCTTTTGAGTAAGTATAAAAGGACGTTTTATTTATTTACCATACCTCCACTTTACTTATATTTTTATTTGTTTACACCCTTACATGTATATAAAGTGACTTATGGAGTAAATATAAAAAATGTTTTATTTATTTACCATACCTCTCATTTATTTATATTTTTATTAATTTACCATACCTCTTTTATAAATATGGTATTTGGCCCATAGGATTCACTTAAATAAAACCTATTCTTGAAAATGGGCGAATGGATTCACTTAAATAAAACCTATTCTTGAAAATGGGCTAATGGAAGGTTGTAAGTCCTAATTTCAAGGGCTAAATTTACCTTTTTTACCCTCTCCCTTAAAATAAGGTGGGCTATTTGAGGTGATTTGTAAAAATGTACTATGATACAAAATATTCGCCCACTAAAAATTAAAAACCCCTTAATTTCGCAAAAGGGCGAACATTCGCCCCTAAAATTATCCTTGGTGGGTTTGCACCAAATGAGTTAAGGTAGAATTAAGTTTAGTAAGCCTCTTGTCAACTCGAAAAGCCCATGGATGACGTTGGAAGAAGCCCTTATATTGTGTATAAATAGGAGTTGATTGTGTCTCATTTAGCACAACCATTTTTGAAACACAAGGAGCTCGTTGAGAGGAGAGACACCTTTGATTTAGCAGTAGGAAGAAGGAAAGGACAACAAGGGAATTAAGGGTTATTTAAGGGCCATTTGAAGGTGACGAAGCTGATGTTAGGAGGGTTGAGGAGCTAGGCTTGAAGGCTAAGTGTGGAGAGGGGTCAATGCAAGTTTGTTGGGGTGGAAAAAAGGTAAGGGAGACTTGTTTTGGGTGGGTTGTACGTGCCATTAAGGGACTGTGGTAGTCCACAAACCTTAAGACCACAAAACAAAAACAATGTGGGGTTGTTTTGAGGCTAAAAAGTTCCCAGAACAATAACTAAGGATTGGATGACCCTTCCTTGATGATGCTGCATCGATTGAGGATTGTTTGGGTGGTTGGTTAAGGGTTGGTGTAGCTTCTATGATTCCCTAAGTAGTCACAGAAAGAACAACATAAATACAATAGACTTGGAGCACATTTTCTCGTGTTGGGTCATAGATTTGACCAGTTTTGGATCAATTTGACTTGATACCTATGGGAGCCAACTGTTGGGGTTGTCTTGGCTGTAAAGAAACCCCAACTAGGAATATATCTCATAGTGGAGTGATAGGTGTCCTAAGAGAGGACTATTTAAGAAGTTTGTTATCATCCATGTGGAGGGGTTTACTAAGTGATTGGATTCCCTAACTAGGAGCATATGCTACAAGGAGGATTGGTCACTCGTGGTCTGTTGGAGGGTAGTGTGAGAGTGGAGCAAGTGTAGACATGGATTGGGAATTTATTGTTTGCTAGAGGACAATGTGATAGTACCCAAGTTGGAGCATGGTGTGCACATCTTCATGGAACTAGGTGGTTGCTAGAGTGGCCCTATACTTGTGTGGGAGGAGGAAATCTACAACGAATGATGGGCAATCGTCCTAGCCCATGTTCATTATGGGAGATGGAAATCTTGCGGTGATAGGTGGCAACCCTCTATGCCCTATGTTGGTCTTCGTCAGAGCAAAACATGGAGACCATCATGGGATAAAATCCTTGAGTAGATAAGGAGAAAAAGTGGGAAAAGTGGGAGTTGTGAACAACTCGACAGGAGTCTCAATGTGTTAATTCATTGATGAACGAATGATCAACTAGTGAGAAGATTGGATAGACGAGGTCCAATGGCTAGTTGGACTTAGAGAATTGATAGGGGGAGGAGTTGCAGATCAGGAGCCAAAGGTGTTATTTGGACTTATCTCTCTTGCAGACAAGAGTGATTTCCATAGACTTCAAATAACCCTAGTAACAAACAAATAGGAACTTTTACCTTTCTCTAGACTTTGATTGACTGAAAGAAAATAAAATGATAGAGGGCTCTTACCGATCTAAGGAAATGATTGATGAAGTCCCCTTCAAATCTTTCGACCGTTCACTCCTCGATGCTTTAGATACCCTCTTGTCACTCCCCACAACTTCTCCATATTTATTGTAGCTCAAAATCTCACTCTTATGGTTTGTGATGCTGCACTCATGGCCCATGGCAACCCCTCCTTCCAGACCTAGTCCAAAAATTTAAAAAACTGTGTTTTATCCCTTATACGCGTCATTTCCCTAAGTTAAACATGTGTATACGCGGGTAGGTGTATACCCAACCCACGTATATGTATTAAAATACTTAAAAAATATATAAAACTCCTTAATTTCAGGCGGAGATCGCGGGTTTTACCTGCTGATCACCTATTAGTGCCCGTGGCCCAACTGTTCCCAACCAACTCCCAACTAAAAAAATACTTTGGGAGAAGTATAAAAAGGCTTCAATGGGAAGGCCTAAGGAAGGAGAGAAGAGAGAGAAAGGTTATTATGATGAGATTTCATTGACTGGGTCTGAAGATCCTTGTGCCTCCTACACTTCCCCATTTTTACGGGAAACCCTTGTTTCCTTGTGTGTTAATGTCCATCTACTACTTGTGATATCGTGGAGCAAGTCATGGAAGGATTTTGTTAAAGGCTTGAGACTGGACGAATCCGGAGGAAGGCTTCGTTTGGAGCCTACGAAAGGACGACTCAGGTGAAATTGTTCTTTTCTGTACTTTATTTGTTTATAATAAAAGAAACACATGTCTTTGTTCCTGATATAAATCTTCTTCATGTTTGTGATATTCATGTTAGAATTCATATGTGAATGGTTGTTTAATTTTCATAACTAACTACCTTTCTTTATAATATGAAGATGGTTTTTTTATAAGGTTTAGTCCATATACTGTTGTACGTTCTTGAATTGGTTGTTTTGCAGGTCGAAGGAGCAAAAGGAACTCCAAGAAGGGTTTGGACCCTGGAAGGACCTTTGCAAATGTAGGACCTCAGGTATGCCCCTTATCATAGAATTTTCTTATGTTAGCATAATGAATGTGTGGAATGTGTGTTTCTCTGTATAGACAACTTTCAGTCTACTACGGTATCAGCCCAAGACCCTAGGGGAACTTTTCCCTTAACAGAATTGGCGACTCCACTGGGGACGAAATCATTGTTGTTCCTAGTTTGGGTGTGTTCAAGCCAATTAGGGCTCAGCTACCTATTTGCTTGTTGTTGTTGTGTAGTCTATTCTTGAATTGTAAGTTTGGTCAGTTTCTTCAGTCTGTTTTTTATTTTTTCTTGAAATCTTTTATATACGCTATTTTTCTTGCTTACAGAGGCGTATATATGCAAGTTTCTTGAAGTTAACCTCCGTATATGCAAGTTTCCTTAGGTGTAGTCACGTATACACGCAATCTATACATCAGTACAATCGTGTATATCTTGCAATTTTCAAGATTTTTTAAATCTTTTTGTCTCTGAAGGTCTGTCTACTGGTTTGATTCAGTCTTAAACAGTCACTTTCCAGTGTCATTTGTTAGTTTAATAGCAAGCATCTGATTCCAAATTCTCTCTGATTATAAGAAGTGTTGGTCTTGTTTTTGTTTTTGCAAGCGTCATCGTTTTTTGCTTAAGCACGCAAGATTTCTTGCTGGGAATCTTGGCTGCTCTGATTCATTAGGGCAGGAAGATTGATCTCAATCTTTGTGTTAAATCTTGTTTTTGGTGACTTTCTGTTTGCTTTACAAAACTGCTTTTTGTGACCATCCACTTTTCTTGTTTCATGAAAGTTGTTGATTGACACTTTCTTGAAAGTTGTCTTTTTGATCTTTTGGTCTTTGTTTCCAAAGCTTTCATTGTTGCTTTTGATTGTTAAGAGCATCTTTAAACACATTTCTTTTTGTTGAGTTGTCATCCATTGTGTGTTGTCAACTTTCAAAAGTGTTTGTTGCTTATTCTTCAATCACAAAGTTTCAGTCTTGTTGAGAGAATTTTTGAAAAGACATTTTTGTTGTTGCTTTTGAAGAAAACTTTTTGAAAAACTTGGTTTTGCTTTCTTGAAATTTGTTTTGATTTGGTTTCCTTTTAGTGAATGAAAGTGCTTTTTGTTTGTCTTGAAACTTGTTTTTAGTGTTTAGACGAAATGAATGGTAGTAACTCATATTCCATCTAAACATTCTAAGTGGCAAAATAAAAATTGATAAGCAAGCAACTTTCATTTCTTGATTTTAGAGTAGTTTTGAGTTTTGCATCAGCATATACTTGTTGCATTAGGATAGACTTGCACATATTTTTAGGCATCCATAGCTTTGTTAACTTTTGTGAGTGTGAAGCTTGAATTAATGAAAAGAAAAGAAAAAATTGTTCTAATTGAAGTTCCTCTGAACCCTGTAGAAATTTATTTTCATCGAAAAATGAAAACAAGTGCATTTGCATGTAGTTTGGTTTTTATTAATTTCTTTTGCATCAAAACACCACTAGTTTCACTTCCGCTTATCCCGTGACTTAAAGAACAACCTATTTTAAAATCAAGGCCATTTAAACTGTCAAACATAGGAGTCTGAATAGTGAGTGAAAATCCGATAGCGTTAGGAAGACTAGGAAATCTCCGGATCTGGGAGTTAAGCACGAGGGTCTGTGAAGACAGGGAAGAGAGATACCCCCTCTCCTACTTGTCCAAACTTACGTCACGATTGTTCTGCCTGGCTTCTGCAATGAGTTGGTATCCGTAGTTGCTACTCCTAGGGATCTACACAGGTGGCTGCTGAGGGGAATCTCGTGGCACCTGAGGTAGACGTTGCATCACTCTCAACGATACTACTAGAGGGCACCCTTGCAAAGCTTGGGGGCTTGCACCGGCACAGGCTGTTGTTAGGAGGTCAGCATAACTTCCTCTATTACCTTCGTTGATAAGACTGAGTCGTCATTACCCCAGACTATCTTCGGAAGGCCCCTTACTCCAATTTCTTGTATTTTGGCGTCCGGTCCGAATCACCCGGAGTGGAAATACTTGGAATTTGTTTGACTGGCTGACTTATTTTAGGGACTTTTTAGTGAGTGCTCTTTGCTCCTTGTATATAGTTGGCTTTAGGTATTTTTGTCTAGTCACGTTTGGACTTTGTGTTCTGAGTGACTAGCTTACCACTCTACCGATCTTGAAAGGCTTTTGGTCGTTCTTTCAGAAGTTGTGGAGTTGCCTCCTCAAGGGAAACAGTTTTGATTGCTTATCCATATTCCTTGAAAATTTATTTCTAAATTCCCGTAAGGGAAGGTTCTGCGGATCAGTTTGATATGGCTAATATTCCTGTGGAGGCCAACCAAGGTGCCCTTCCAAAAGGAGATCCTTGTGCTTTTCATTTCTTTGGAAACGTTGGTACTCCCTGGGTGGCCACTTTGAATATTCTTGGGTTGAATGTTGGACTACCCATTTGGCTGTGGTCCACTCCGAATATTCCAAATGCTCTTGAAGCCTCTCAGTTGAATGCTTTATTTCAAGGGCATCACATGGGTTCTAATTGTTCATCTTATTTCAAAAAGAAATTTGGGATTCCTTCTTCTCCTCCTTCTTGTAACAAGAAATCTAAAAAGAGGAGAAAGAGGAAGTCAAAGAAGAAGAATAATTCTATCCATTCATCTTCAACCTCTGCGAGTCATGTTGAAGATGAGCCTTCAGCCGTTGCAAGTCATGCTGGGGGCACAAGTCTAGTCACTGCAAGTCATACTAGCACTTCATCCTCAACCTCTGCCAGTCATGTTGGAGATGAGTCTTCGGCCACTGCAAGTCATGCTGGGGGCATGAGTCTAGTCACTGCGAGTCATACTAGCAAAGAGTCACCGACCTCTGTAAGTCATGTTTAGGACTCTCCGCAAACCACTGCTAATCATGTTGGTGGAATGGAGATTGATAAGAAACCTGGACGTAGAAGTTTTAAAACTAAGTTCCCTTGTAAGGTATGCAAGGGAGACCACCTTACTCATTTATGCCCTGGTATTCTAGAGGTTCAAAGGATATGGTATGAGTCTGAAAGTACTTCTACTCCTAAATCTGATATGGTTTATCATCAATCCCATCAACCATTGGTTGATAATGTGGTAGAGCCAGTGCAATCGCTGGCCGATTACACTCCTTTTTTGGGGGGTGAAGTGCCTAACAAAAGAGTCTGTTTGATCTCTAGTACAGAGTCTTCTGGTATAGGGGGAATTCCGATTTCTTCAAATGTTCCCCCTCCAAGTTCTAAGAGTGTTTCCTTTTATTGGGATAGTGTTGTTGAGCTTTGTCTTCCTTCCGCTGCACCTTTCCAAATAAAGTTCAGAGTTAATTCCACAAATGTCTATCGATGTATGGTGGATGAAGGATCCTCTGCAATGTATTATATCCTCTTTGACTTGGAAAGGTTGACAACTCAGAGTCA